>APFE030739338.1:0-63746 GCA_000404065.3 Pinus taeda | reverse complement strand
ATATTGATAGGAATTTTTTTTATAATTAATCAATTTAATTAAAGAATAGAAAGGAAATAACAATTTTTAGCATAAATATTTACTTTTCATTTGTAAGCATTACTCGGTAAAAAGGGCATAGCTACTTTTGAGATAACCCTCTACCTTTAATATATTACTATTACTAAAAATATTCTAGAATACTATGTGGAGTTTAAATTCCTAGGATCCACCTACTACTTATTGATAATTAAATTATGTAAGTCTTATTAAAAAATTGACACATCTATTGATGTAAATTTTTTATAAACCATTACAACAAATATTATCATATTATTTGTGTATGTGTAGAGAAAATATAAAAAGTAATTGAGAAAATAAATTCGTTATTGAACAAAAAGGGCGGTTCATATTCCTATATGGAAAATATGTGAGAATTTGGTATTTAAGTAACCTATTAATAGTAATAATAAATTAATATTTGATCATAAATAAAATATTTCAACAATTGCATTAATTAAAATATTTTAATATCAACTTTAAATGCATATCTAAAATAATGAAATGTTAATCATAAAAACAAAATGAATAGTTTTTTTAATCTAGTACAAGAGATATAAGTAATTCTTTTTGTGCTCAATAAGTTCATATTACAAAATATTTCAAGAAGCACCTTTTAACAAAATATTTTATTACATATCATAAATTAAATATTTCAAAGTAAAGTATACTTTGTTATTGAAAATAAAAATATTATTGGTAAATAAATCTTTAAGTGCTTATTACATCTAAGTATAATGAAGTAGGTATAATCGGTAAGTACTTAACAAGGAGTTGTCATGTAGCATTTAAAAAAATCATAAATAAAAAATATTTTAATATTGGTGTAAAAAAATCAAAATAAAATTTAGTGAATTTTGGAAAAAAAAATATATAAAGATATTAAACATTATAAAAAAGAAAAAAATCCTTAATGAATATAGTTGTACCTTTTGTATTTTAGTATGAGGAAAATGTGCAATTACTTCCCTACTCAACATTGAGTTAATACATGTCATTTAGGAAATGTATTAAAGAGAAACATATTTTAATGTCAGTAAAATATTTTAATATCACTTTAAAATATTTCAATATCAACTTTATCCTTTTATGTGTGTATGTCTATATCACAATTGAAATTCAATTGCTTAGGTTCATGTATTTATAAGCATCAAATCTTTTGAGGTATCATTATTTTATGAAGTTAAATCCCATTTTAAAAAAGTGTCCACTTTAAAGATTTGATCTCTTGATATTTGATCAATTTAAAAATAAAATAAATTTAGTTTAAATATAATATTTTAATAATGTGTGGTTAATTATAAATATATAGAGAGTAGATTATAGAAAAAAAAAGATATGGATTCAATATATACATAATTTTTGAGAGTTAATGTGGTAGTATCTAAATAAGGAAGAATATATGATTTATGATTATGTCGATAAATTTAAAAAAATATAATAAACATATAAAAAATAAAACTTGAATGTATATTAGTTACAATTTTTAAAGATATGAAGATAATATACTTAAAAACAAAATTAATTGAAAAAAAAAATTATTTTTGTAATTAAATTTTAAATGTTTTGGACACTTTTATACAAAAGTGATGTGTAATTTCATAAATATTTAACATGAAGTTTGAGTTGTCACTTAAAAAAATATATTTATGATAATTAAAAAAAAATATTTTTCGTATAAGTTTCACCTTTTGAATGTTGATAGTAGAAGAGCTTAAATAAAGTTTTTAAATGATTTGAAACGTTGACGAAAAATGGTTTTTATTATGAATTCTCCGGTAACTAAATCTAAAAATATAAACTACAAATGTCTTAAATCCAATAATTAAAAAAAAATACAATATTAACTATCTATATATTATATTGGCAAAACCCCCCTCAAATTACGGTGAGAATATTGACCGATAATTAACACTAGTATTATATAAATACAATATTAAAATAAAAACCTATGAAATATTTTAGTCTTACATTAATTAACAATATTCACTAATATTTATATTAAATATTAGTTGAAAAATTTTGTTTTAAACTTTGGAAATACGAAGATTAAGATGAATCAAATTCACAAAAATGTAATTCTTTTATTAAATTTTACACTACTAAAAACAAGATACAGTTTAAAAAAATTTAATTCTTACGGAGATTTCTTCTTCTCCTCGGACTTAAATCTCTTAAAATTTTATAATTTTGATTTATTGTTATTAACATTATATACTTATTTGATATCTTATGAGATTTAATAACATTTCGGTTTCCGAAAACGACACAACATGAACAGATTGTGTGAAAAGAAATTTCCACGCAATTATTTGTAACTTCAAGGAACGTTCACGTATGACTTTATAATTGAATGTACTATTGTGCGACTATTTAAACAAGTTTTTTATGAAATCTTCTAGATGGAAACAGTGAACCATCTTTGTTCCTTGACCTCTGACTTTTCAATAGCAGATATACGTAAAAACCTACCTCACATAACTCTTTTTTCCCCTTAATTTATAACCACGCACCCACCTCCACAATGCTCAAAGAACCTGTGCTCTATCATTTTCACGTTGTTTCTTTATCCTTTCGGTTATCACTTTCATGGTGTTTCTTGATATTATGATTTTCGGCTTGTTTTATGATTTAATAGATGATATATATGTTAAAATAAGATAATTACTTTATAATTTAATGTAGTAGTACTTAAATAATTTTTTTTAAACAATGAATCATCTTTGTTCCGTGAACTCTGACTGTTCAATAGCAGATATACGTAAAAACCTCCCTCACATAACTCTTTTTTTCCCTTAATTTATCACCACGCACGCACGCACACCATAGTCCTCCAAAGAACTTGCGCCCTATCATTTTCACGTTGTTTCTGTATACTTTCGCTTATCATTTTCATGGTGTTTCTTCCCCTTACGATTTTCGGGTTGTCTTTTTGAATGTATTTTTGATAAATAAAATAACAAGACGAATCTCCAATGTCTGCATCTAAGCTGAGCTGCGACGCATTCAATGGAGGTTGTGTTCTATTACATCTACAGTAGTATAACGCGCGAGAATCTCGGATCCTGTTATTTCTCTGTCGTTTCCACGTGAACGGTTAGCTCTGGTCTTAATCATCATACAAACATGATTTAAACACGACAAATTTTACCCAAATTCCTAACCTTTTCGACAGTCCAGACAATTCTCCCCCTCGGCAGACTTGTCCGAAGGGCTACTCCCCCTCGGCAGACTTGTCCGAACTGTTACTCCCCTTCGGCAGACAATATAGACTTGTCCGAACGGTTAGCACTAAGCGTGCAGCCCAGCGTTCCCCCATTTCCCCAGACATTCCTCCTGACGTCCCGTTTTGCGCTTTTGACGGCCCAGTATATTCTACGCACATTTCTACAGCTATAAAAGACCCCATCCGCTTTCAATTTAGTGTCGCCTTCCTTTTCACTTATTCCATCCTTGGCCTCTCCGTATCTTACGCAATGGAGAATCCCGAAACCTCTGCAACAGGGGGGTGGTGGGTACACGCCATTCCTTTTTTCGCAAAGATTGGAGTACGTGATTATTTTTCACATTCCAATGCGCATGTCTTTTCATGGGATCTATGGCCTCTCTATATGGCACTGCTCATCTCTGCTGTTTGCGCAAATATGGTCTCTTGGTTCCGCCCTGGAGGCTGTGCATGGGATGCGAGACACAAGAAAGGCACCGCAATTCCTGGCCCCAAAGGATGGCCGGTAATCGGAAGCCTCATGGACATGAGCGTCGGCCTAGCTCACCGAAATCTTGAGAATCTGGCTCGTCTCCATGGCGCCAAGAAACTCATGGCGTTTAGCTTGGGCTCAACGCCAGCAGTGATTACATCGGATCCTAACGTGGCCAGAAACTTGCTTGGCTCCCCTCATTTTGCAGACCGACCGCTCAAACAATCCGCGCAGCAGTTAATGTTCGGCAGGGCGATGGGATTTGCGCCTAATGGTGATTATTGGCGACTCCTGCGAAGAATTTCTGCTACTCATCTCTTCTCTCCACGCCGAATTGCGGCTCACGAAGTCGATCGTCAGGCGGACTCCACGACAATGCTTTCCGACATTCAACACGAATCTGTTATCAACGGTGGTCCCGTCCAGCTTCGACGACACCTTCAGAAAGCTTCCCTTAATAATATAATGGGAAGTGTCTTTGGTCAACGGTCCTTCGATGTTCAGACTCAGAAGATTCTTGGCGAGATGGTCAACGAGGGCTTCGAGCTCCTGGGAGCTTTCAACTGGGCCGATCATCTGCCATGGCTACAAGTGTTCGATCCACTCAGAATTCACAGCCGCTGCGCTCGGCTTGTTCCGCGTGTTACATCGTTTGTCAAAAACATCATAGACGAGCACCGACAGAGGGACGACACGGCCGACTCAGACTTTGTTGATGTCCTCCTTTCGCTCCAAGGAGAAGACAAGCTCGACGACGATGACATGATTGCAGTTCTATGGGTATCATAACTAAAAGCTTTACTATTTTTTAGAAAAAATTACAGCTTTAGTCTTAGAATTATATGTTTTTTTCCCTAGTTTCGTAAAAAAATATAAATATAGAACTAAGAAGGGTCATGAAATTGAAATTAGATAATAATAATAACATTTTTTCGACATCAATGCAGGAAATGATCTTCCGCGGCACAGACACAACTGCTTTGCTTACCGAATGGATAATGGCAGAACTGTTGCTGAACCCAGAAGTGCAAGGCAAAGCTCAGGCCGAGCTCGACGCGGTTGTCGGGCGCAATAGAGACGTAAGGGAGAACGACATCGAGAAGCTCCCGTATCTTCAAGCGGTGGTGAAAGAGTCTCTAAGAATGCATCCGCCGGGGCCTCTCTTATCGTGGGCCCGCCTCTGCACGGAGGATTGGCACATGGAAAACGGGATGTGCGTTCCGGCGGGCACGACGGCCATGGTGAACATGTGGTCCATTACCCATGACCCGCAGATCTGGGAACGTCCACATCAGTTCCGTCCGGAGAGGTTCCTCCTATCGGAAGGCGGAGAGCATGTGGATATCCGAGGAAACGACTTACGGCTTGCGCCTTTTGGTGCAGGTCGGCGAGTGTGTCCGGGTAAAGCTCTCGGCCTCAGGACGGTTCACCTGTGGATGGCTAAATTACTTCACCATTTCACATGGCTGCCTTCCCCTAACCACCCGGTGGACCTCACAGAGATCCTTAAACTATCATGCGAGATGGCAAAGCCCCTTACAGCCATGCCCCTGAGTAGGATCCCTGTTAGTTCCACTTAACAGCTACCCATCTCTCCCTCTGTGTGATTCAGACTCGTCTTCTTTGTCATTTGCTTTTTTAAAGTCTCTCGCATTACTGCATACATGTACAGTCATAAAAGTACAATTCCCTAATTATAGCCATAATGGCATAATCACCGTAATTACACCCAGCACTTTACATACAAAAGCAGCGTCTAGTCATTTTCTTTTCCGTCGTTAAATATTAGACATGCATGCCATACTGTAATCCATTTCGATTTTGTACAGATAATTGTAAATATATTATCTTTCCCTAAACTTTGTAAAAACTTACTTCAAATGCGTGGATTTTTCTACAGTGCTATATTTGATTTGTGTTTTCAAGTTAGATAATATGTGACTAGCATTTGTACCACATGTTGTAAAGGAAAAGTGGTAAGGCAATGACATAAGAAACAATAGCATAGAAGAAAGAAGTCAAAATTTTATGCAATTTTGTTTATTTATTGGTGTTTCTTTTAATCATATGTTATGTTTCAGGGTCAAAGTGAAGGATTTATGAAAATGCTCTTCATTAAGATTTTGGAACCTTTGTAAGTAAATGATTTAAATCAAATATTTCATAACAAAGTAATCTCATATCACCTTAATTCACAATGCAATGGATAATAGTTTTAAATTTCTCCCCACTTATGAAATTCTCCATTCTAATTGTTGTTTGACCATGATGATATTTGCATCATAATCCTTTTCGTGAGAATATCATTTAGGAAGTCAATGATAAGTGGCACAATTAGTTCCTCACAATTGTGAAATCCCCATTTTAAATATTGGCATCATAATCCTTGTTCGTGAAAATATCATTTAAGAAGTCAATGATAAGTGGCACAATTGGTTCCTCAAACAAAACACTAAAATAAGAAGAGATCATTGTTTGATTGAACTTTGAAGATAAGCATTATCAATAACTTCTCATTAACTTTCCAAATGAGTAGAAACATCTTTGAACAAAACACTAGTCATTCTTATAAAATTTCTTCAAATCTTAAATCTTATATTCTAGATCCAATAAAGTCTATCCTTAAAGTAAATATGATCACCCTAAAACTTTCTCCAATTAAGTATATTGTATCCTAGCATTGTTAAAAAACAACTTTATTTAATCTTAGCAAACGTGATTCAAAATCTATCAAAATTCTTGACAAAATCTATCAATACTAAAACAACATTGTAATCAAAATTCTTCACCTAATACATTTCCTCTTAACTAGGAATCGTTCCTAAAAGAATAATCTCATAAACACAAAGCCACTTTGACAAAAAAAATCACCGAGGGTTACACACTTGAAATTTGCAAACATTAACTAATCCATCATATGTCTTGGGAATATATTTATTAAAACCTCTAGTCAAAACGCCACCAAATATAGCATCTTCCTAGAATTTCAATATATCCTCTTTGATAGAATATTAAAATTTTATAAGATGACATGAAGCAATGTAATGACTATGCAATTCACAATAATTTAGAGCTAGCTTCAGAACAAATTTATAAGATTTGTAATAGGGGTTGCACGGAGTATAGTGTTGCTAACAATTTGCATAATGCAGTGATGTTAGGTGGTATGCCTATGGTGACACATCATGTGATCATATCACACTGACATAGACGATATTTCGAGCTTAGTTATTTAAGGTTGTGTGTAGAAGATTTCAAGAGAAGCTATGCATGACAAGTTATACATGCCCTAACATAATTCACCCAAAAGATACAAAATTTATTTGAGAGGTTGATTTATCTTGGGCAATGTGATTGTTATATGACAAGGCATGCATTGGGCTTAAGATTGTAAAATATCTCATAACCTTTTCCAATGTACTATAAATCAAGGCCTTGGAACACTAGCATAGGGAATAATAAACATGTGTGGAAGCCAGGACATTCATATAAATTTGATGTCTAACTACCGAGAACATATGCTTCATAATCTATTTTGTCACATTTTGTTCCTTTCATTGAAATAGAACTTGCTACAACTCTTTTTTTGGGGCCTAAAAGGAAAGGGATACCTAGAAATTTAAAGATATACCTAAATTGAATCTACAACCAACTTACATTAATTAATTTAGAATCTTGTTAGCATTATTTATATGACATAGCTTTGGTCCATGGAATCTTCAAACCCTAGGGATATATGAAAGATATCTAGGTCATCACATTTTTTAAACACTCAGTGTCCTCTTTCTTGTGAGTAAGTCTCCTTTTTCTTGTGAGGAAGGGGATCATCTGCAAAGTGACCATGACTTAGGTCTTCGATGTTTGACCCAAGAAATAGATATTTGTTCACCTCACTTAGTGAACTTTCCAAGCTAACAAGTATCCAAGAGCCTTTCTCGAGAAAGGTCGAGAGCCAAAAAATTGAAACAAAACAACCCAATTTTAAATAAAATAGCTCATTAGATAAGAATAAACTTTGGCCCTAAAAATATATCTCTTGTGACATAATGTGGAGCTTCAACATATGAAACAAAACACTAAAATAATAACACAACATTGTTTGATTGAACTTTGAAGATTAACATTATCAATAGCTTGTCATTAACTTCCAAATGAGTAGAAACATCTTTGAACAAAACACTAATCATTCTTATAAACTTTATTGAAATCTGAAATCTTATAATGTAGATTCAATAAAGTCTAAAGTTAAAGTAAATATGATCACCCTAAGATGTTCTCCAATTAAGTATATTGTATCCTAGAATTGTTAAAAAAAACCCTTCATTTAATCTTATCAAAACTTATTCAAATTTATCAAAATTCTTGACCAAATCTATTAATACGAAAGAAACATTGTAATCAAAATTCTTCACCTAATACATGTCCTCTTAACTAGGAATTAGAGTTCCTAAAAGAATAATCTCATAAAAAGAAAGCCACTTTGACAAAAACCATCAAATATAGTCTCTTCATAAAATTCTAGTAGACCATTTATAATTAGAACAAAATTTGTTTGATAAACCCCCTAAGTTTCCTGTATGATGCTAGAAGTGGACACTTCTGTAGACATAACCAGAATTCTCATTCGGAAGAGCTGTAGATGCATACTTCTATAGGATCCTGTAGCAGTTAAGAATATGGATTGGAATGAAATGGATGATAGGTAGAAGTGTTGGTATGGATAAAACGTAGATGACAATTTATGAATATGGTGAATGGAGATTTAAGGAGTGAATGTAAATCCACCTTTTCCATTTCACCTACCATCCTTTCTTGACATCTAGGTTTAGGTTCCAAAATATCCACCTTAAAGTTTTCTGCAGAGGCTATAGTGGAAATGTTTGGCAATGTGACTGTTAACTCCCCCATGTAAAGAATGTCTGGATTGCTTCTAAATATTGTCCTTGAATCTGCCTTTGGCATTTTACCTACCACCATCGCATGACTTCCAAATTTAGGTTCAAACTTTTCTAGAGAGGCTTCAAAAGAAGCATTTGGCAACACAGATTGTATTGTCATTAATTCCTGCTTGTAAACAATGTCTATAATGGCCATTAATTTATTTGATGTCATCTCCAAACTTTCATTTTCTGCTTCAGCAGACTTGCTTGCTTGTATTTGAGATTCAAGCTTAGAAGTAGCCCTCTTATGACGTGCCCTTTTTCTCTTGATTGCATAATTGTTCATGTTTATAGCTTCATTTCGCTATTCAGGAATCTTCCTTGGTTGTATTTATGACTCAAAATTTGAAATAACCCTCTTACGATGTGCCCTTTCTCTCTTGATTGCATCACCTTTCATGTTTGTAGCTTCATCTGATTGCTCAGTTTCTACTCTCCATGTTTGTGCATTGTAATTTGGGGTCGCATTCCTTTCCCTTGCAAATTGATCGCTGCATATGATTTCATCATTTGCAGGCATCTTGATGTAGTTAAACGAAGTTCTTGAATTTAGCTTTGTGATTTCAACTAGTGTCCTTGATTTCTTTTTAGATTCAAGTTCCAAAATATTCTCATTAAAGGTAAGGCAAGGTATGGGTTGACACCAAGACATGGAAGGATATAAGAACATATATTTTCATTATGGGATACACCTTACCCTTACCTTACCCTGACCTGACCTTCCACAATGGGGAAGCAATATTGATGAACGATCCTAACCAACATGTTCAGTACAGGAAATTGCCTTTCTTTGAAACCAACATTTCCCTGCTAACTTGCTCCCTCTTCGAGAGAAAGAGAGTCAAACGAGGTCTTCAAATGAAAAGGCTATCATTTGGAAGAATTTGAATCTGCAAAAGTGCTAATACATCCATTAAGGTAGTTTCTCCACCACCACTAACTCCCATCAAGGCTCTATGTACCCCTGGTCTAAAGGATACACTTACATTGGAAAGGAGTTGTAGCTTGTCTTGACCCAACCCTTCACTTTTCATCTCTTGTTACGAAACTAAACATTATTTCCAGATATTCCATTGAAGAGAACCTAGGTATGTCAAGCTACTCGAAGATTACCAATTCAATTGAACGATTTATAGATACACATATCGGTGGCATGTTAACATAATAGTTTATGTTCTCAAAAGCGATTGACAATGGCCTGAAAGGAAGGATCATTCCTTTCTTCTATTGTGTCGAGACATGAGTGACACTGAATTCTCTACCAGGTGTAGAATTGTCTTCAGAGGTGAGATTATCTCTCCTCTCTAACAAGTAAACATGACTGAAAAAATTATTAAATCTATGAAAGAATAGTGCCTGTTTTTATCATATACTTTCAAAGATTTGGATGTGAATAGGTTATATACTTCTATAGATTGCAATCTTTATAGTTCAATCTTTTCATCTTTTCTTTCAAGAAAAACCAAAAATAGTGCTTTTGAGCCTAATTCAAGATCATCACAAAGGTTTTCTAATGTCTCTCACTTAGTTGTCTGAGAGAATGTGTTACAGAGAAGTTATGTAGTTCATTCAAGTTTCTCACTTTGTTGTCTATTGAAGGAACGACTTAATTGCATTTCACTTTGACAAATTCCTCAATGTGGCATATTGTATTGTAACCTCCCCATTCATACCTTACCCTTACATATTGATGAAAACTCCTGAACAACCTGTTCAGTACAGGAAATTGCCTTTCTTTGAAACCAAAATTGCCCTGCTAACCACAACAGAAGAAAATGTTAGCTTCTGACAAAATGATGATAATAGACTAACCTGCAAGAAGCATCAAAATTAGATCTACCACAGATAGTGAAAACATAATGAAAATCATTGTCAGCCATATTTAAATCATGCACTTAAATTTCCCAAAAAATCAATTACAATTAAAGTCTAGGAAAGGAAATGAAATAAAACAATATTTTTCCCAGAACACAAGGGATAAAAGTGCTACAATCACAAACAAAACAAAGTGAGATTGAAATTACAAGAAAGAGCAGATAAAAAATCAAATAGGAAAATAGTTAAAACTTTGAATTGATGAGATGGCACTCAAATCCACATGGCTTCCAGGTCTCACCTGGAATTCAAGTTCACATGAATTGGGCAGTCCTTTTACTTTCCATTCTAATTTGCTGGGACAAGAAGTAAGTCCCCAACCAGGCCAGTCAAAAGCAGCATCAATGCATCTAGTTTCCCTTTCCAGGGGATTCATAACATACCTCCAAGAGAAAACCCCACCACCAAATCCATGTATCAAAATCACCCCCATGCATCCAAATTTATATGGTGTTAGCTCTGATAACTTTTCTATTAACCCAAATTTTTCATGCTTATATTTCTCCAAGAAACCAGAATAGCTATTTGAGCCACACTTGGAGATTGGATTCACTTCTATAGTAGTAGAGCCGCTCAATAGTGAAGTGTAGAAGGTTTCATTTGTCGAAGTATGACTGAACTTCCTGGCAAGATTATGAGATCTTGGAAGCAAAGGGTCATCAAATTTTAACCTTCTCCGCATAGACCCCATAATTTTCACCATTACTATCATGGAAAGCGCTAGAAGTGTAAGAATGACTATTTGTAATCTTGTAATGGATAACCAGATCTTCACAGAGCATGAAAAGACTCTCATCATCAAGAAGGATTCTTGAAGGCATATGTTTCCCTCCATCAAAGAAATATTTCTCTTCAGAATTAGCTTTAACAATTCTACCCATATTGGGGTTGGGAGAACAAGGAAGATCCTGATAACCATGGAAAACAGTGTTGTAAAGTGGAACCTGTAAAATGCAAGACATGGTCAATAACCAGATCAGTTCATTATCGATCGAGATGAGTAATGACAGTTAATAAATAATGCTTCTAATACTCTTGAATGGAGTAAAATGTAAAGATCAAAAGGAATAAGAATTACTACTGTACATGAAACTGGAGAAAAGTTGAACAATGCAGTTATGAGTTGTCTATGGCAACAGAAGCCTATCTCCTTTCATATTAGAGCTTATGTTTCACATATATGATAGTATTCTCAAAATTTAAATTTTTCACCAGTGCCCAATACGGCCTTCTCATACCACCACACTATATCATAGGAACCTTGGTACAAATATCATAACTAAATGTATGCCAGGTAACACCCTTGCTTATGTGGCAGTCTTGAAATGGTGGAAAAACACTCCTGAGACTCTAGAAAATAGAGCAAAGCTAACGTGCATATTACTTTCGAGGTTCAGACTTTGGTTTCTATTTCCTTTGCGGGTTGTACATGTTGCAAACCTATGAAAGATAGAGTCATTCAAAGTGCAAAAATTTGGCTTTTCTTTTCATTTGGAGGCCCTATTCAGTGCAGCTTTTATATGACAAATAAGATAACCTGTAAGATACATAAATTATTTCAAATCATAGTTCTATTCCCCTGGACCACTCCTATCCCCCTGGGCCGTACCCACATGCTGATGAGCCCCTTTACAAAGGAAAATTACCATAACCACTACCCCTACTTGTAATGCAAAATGTTTCATCCTTAATCATACCATACCCAATACCCAATACTCACACCCAGTCTTGTGCAACATTGATTTAAACTTATTGCACCAAATCTTAAAAATAGGATTCATAAAATGGGATTAACGATGGAAAATTGCAACTATTTTAGGAAACCCAAAGACCTTGGCCATGTTTTTTGGCCATTTGTTAAGGAGGTCTGGACTTGGATACAATGCTTGTTCACCAATATGTTTACATATAAAATTTACTGGTGGGTTGTCCTTCTATGGAACCTTTGGCTCTGCCACAAATCTGACTGGAATGTTTGACAGGCAATGAGGGTGGTGACTCTCTACTTCTAGAGGTGAAAGAGATGTGTGAGAAGATTAAATATTTCCCAGATGAATGGGTATCTAAAATTGATATATTCCTGATTTTGGACTCAATAGTTGTTCAATGCTTAGCCACATGATTACCTCAAGAAAAATAGATATATGAATTAGATCTCTAATTCATGCTTATATTTATCCAAATTCAGTAAGGGTATATGCTCAAAGAAACCAGAATAGCTATTTCAACCACACTTGGAGCTTGGATTCACTTCTATAGTAGTAGAGCCACTCAATAGTGGAGTGTACAAGGGTTCATTTGTCGAAGTATGACTGAACTTCCTCGCAAGATTATGAGATCTTGGAAGCAAAGGGTCATCAAATCTTAACCTTCTCAGCATAGACCCATAATTTTCACCATTACTATCATTGAAAGCGTTGGAAGTGTAAGAATGACTATTTGTAATCTTGTAATGGATAACCAGACCTTCACAGAGCATGAAAATACTCTCATCATCAGGAAGGATTCTTGAAGGCATATGTTTCCCTCCATAAAAGAAATATTTCTCTTCAGAATTAGCTTTAACAATTCTACCCATATTGGGGTTGGGAGAACAAGGAAGATTCTGATAACCATGGAAAATAGTGTTGTAAAGTGGAACCTGTAAAATGCAAGACATGGTCAATAACCAGATCAGTTCATTATCGATCGAGATGAGAAATGACAGTTAATAAATAATGCTTCTAATACTCTTGAATGGAGTAAAATGTGAAGATCATAAGGAATAAGAATTACTACTGTACATGAAACTGGAGAAAAGTTGAAGAATGCAGTTATGAGCTATCTATCTCCTTCCATATTAGAGCTTACGTTTCAAAGATATGATAGGATTCTCAGCATTTAAATTTGTGAACAGTGCCCAATATGGCCTTCTCATACCACCACACTATATCATAGCAACCTTGGTACAAATATCATAACTGAATGTATGTCAGGTAACACCCTTGCTTATGTGGCAGTCTTCAAATGGTGGAAAAATGCTCCTTAGACTCTAGAAAACATAGCAAAGCTAACATGCATATTACTTTAGAGGTTCAGACTTTGGTTTCCATTTCCTTTGCAGGTCATACATGTTGCAGACCTATGAAAGATAGAGTCATTAAGAGTGCAGTATTTTGGCTTTTCTTTTCATTTGGAGGCCCTAACCAGTGCAACTTTTATATGAAAAATAAGATAAGCTGTAAGATACATAAAATTTTTCAAATCATATTTCTATTCCCTTGGGCCACTTCTATCCCCCTAAGCCATACCCACATGCTGATGAGCCCCTTTACAAAGGAAAATTACCATAACCACTACCCCTACTTGTAATTCAAAACGTTTCATCCTTAATAATACCATAGCCAATACCCAATACTCACACCCAGTCTTATGCAACATTCATTTGAACTTATTGCACCAAATATTAAAAATAGGGTTCATAAAATGGGATTAACGATGGAAAACTGTAGCTATTTCAAGAAACCCGGAGACCTTGCCATGTTTTTTGGCCATTCGTTAAGGAGGTCTAGACTTGGATACAATGCTTGTTCACCAATATGTTTACATATAAACTTTACTGGTCGGTTGTCCCTCTATGGAACCTTTGGCTCTGCCACAAATCTGACTGGAATGTTTGACAGGCAATGAGGGTAGTGACTCTCTACTTCTAGAGGTGAAAGAAATGTGTGCGAAGATTAAAGATTTTCCAGATGAATGGGTAACTAAAATTGATATATTCCTGATTTTGGACTCAATAGCTATTCAATGCTTAGCCACATGATTACCCCAAGAAAAATAGATATATGAATTAGATCTCTATGCACTACAGAGTAGGTTTGGGTAGGGAAACGGCTGTTTAATGTGATGATGGGTTTGCATTTACTCCTTGAAAGGATAGAAATTGCATCGTTTTCAAAGATATATAAGTATCAGTTCTTAAAAAAAGCTAAAAAGACCTGAAATATGTAGCTTGAAAACCCATTTCACCAATAGAGACTATCTTATCGCTTCAGGATCAAGCTGCTGGAAGTGATGCATTTTACGCCTAGCTTTACATCTAGTCCTGTATGCCACCATAATGTGACCAAGAGCCAAGGGAATAGACAACAAGAGCATTTCCAGCATACTACATGGAAGTTGGAAACCTCCTGACTCTACTGAGGGGCTTCCTAATGCGAAAGAAGCCATAACCCAGCTTGCCTTAACAACAATAAGGACACCTAAAACTAGGCCGCAGAATATTGTTGTCCACAGGTAAGGCCCAAAAGAGCTGTATTTTAGCAAACCAATAAAACTGAAAATTTAGCAATTATTCCATGACTTGTTCGAGCCCTTTACAGCCCTTCATTTGTTGTTAAGCCAAGCAAAGAAACACAGAGTAGGCATTTTGTCATTCATTTCCCTTGGAGATTCCCCACTTCTATTGATTTTTTCATATGCAATCATCTTCAAGCATTTAAATGAAGTCCCTAAATCCACCTTTTCCATTTCACCTACCATCCTTTCTTGACATCCAGGTTTAGGTTCCAAAATATCCACCTTAAAGTCTTCTGTAGAGGCTACAAGTGGAAATGTTTGACAATGTGATCATTAACTCCCCCACATAAAGAATGTCTAGACTGCTTCTAAATATTTTCCTTGAATCTGCCTTTGGAATTTTACCTACCACCATCGCATGTCTTCCAAATTCAGGTTCAAAATATTCTAGTGAGGCTTATGATTTCATCATTTGCATGCATCTTGATGTAGTTAAACGAATTTCTTGAATTTAGCTTTGTGATTTGAACTCGTGTCCCTGATTTCCTTTTAGATTCAAGCTCCCAAATATCCTCATTAAAGGTAAGGCAAGTTATGGGTTGACACCCAAACATGGAAGGATATAAGAACATATATTTTCATTATGGGATATACCTTACCCTTACCTTACCCTGACCTGACCTTCCACAACGGGGAAGAAATATTGATGAACGATCCTAACTAACCTGTTTAGCACAGGAAATTGCCTTTCTTTGAAACCAACATTTCCCTGCTAACTTGCCCCCTCTTCGAGAGAAAGAGAGTCAAACAAGGTCTTCAAATGAAAAGGCTATAATTTGGAAGAACTTGAATCTGCGAAAGTGCTAAGACATCCATTAGGGTAGTTTTTCCAGCACCACTAACTCCCATCAAGGCTCTAAGTACCCCTGGTCTGAAGGATCCACTTACATTGGAAAGGAGTTGTAACCTGTCTTGACCCAACCCTTCACTTTTCATCTCCTGTTATGAAACTAAACATTATTTCTAGATATTCCATTGAAGAGAACCTAGGTATGTCAAGCTACTCGCAGATTGCCAATTCAATTGAACGATTTATAGATACACATATCAGTGGCATGTTAACATAATAGTTTATGTTCTCGAAAGCCATCGATAATGGCCTGAAAGGAAACAACATTCTGTCGGAGCTTGGCCATAAGAGAAGACGATCCAGAAGTGATGGAGGCCCATTAGTGAAAGGCTAAGAGCCAGGCATGCACATGCACAAGAAACTTGTTCCAAAGAAGAAAACTAATCGAGCCAGCTGTGAATTTGGAATATACCCCACAACAGGGCTACTTATTACAATGAATTTTCTTGCCCCTTACTGTATAGACTCTACAACATCCAACACAGAGAAGAGGATAACCCGAAATTTAACATAATGGAACAATCGGCCAAAAAACTGAGGTAATACAAAATCATGAGCGATTCGTATGCACTAATATAAGCATTCCCCCAGAGCTTGGCCATAAGAGCAGATGATCCAGAAGTGATGGACGCCCATTAGTGTTTTTGGCAGCTGGAAATGGTGCGGGAGCAGAAGAAACAGGTGATCACCATCTATTTGGAAGTTCAACAAGCACATGCAATCTTAACTGATTAAAATTCCAACTATAATGATCTGATCCAACGGCACAATCTCTTTTAATCGTCTAACACATCAGATCAGTGGTCCAAAATAAGACACGGTGGCATATAAGGGAGTTCTTCCCAGAGGGAAACGCCTTACGACGTAAATATACTATCTTTCCCTAAAATTTGGAAAAATTTACCTCGAATGCATGGATTTCTGTTCAGTCCTATATTTGATTTTTGTTTTTTGTTTTATTTAGATATAATGTGTGTATGACCCTAAAATATTTTCTTTTTAATCTATAACCTTTAAATGGTAAATGTTTTAGACTGAAATTTCGTCCTCGGATTAATTCACCTCTATATTTATGAATTTATAACTTTTAAATCATAAATGTTTTAGACTAAAATTTCATCCTCCTATTAAATTAACCTCTATATTTACGAAACTGGATTGTACTTCACTATGGACTACCTTTTAATGATGACAAGTTTCAATTTGCCAATTTCTCTAGGTGGAGTACAAACATTGAGGTAAGTATATGATATAAAATTTCTATTTTGATTGGTCTATTTAAATAATAATTATTAAATTTTATGTAGTAAATTAATTATAAATTAATGATTAGTTTATTACTTTTACATGTTGTTAGTTAGAGGATAAAATGATATTCAATAGACAAGATGAAAAATCAATAAACATGTCATTAGCTTAATGTATTTTGTTTAATATTTTCCCTTTCAAAATAATGGCTTATTTATCTTGTTTTTACCTTTACAATTTTCCATCTAACCAAATCTTGTGTTATGAGGTGAATAGTGTCGTGAGGTAATTTATCTACCTTCCTCTTTGCACTCTCAAGGGAGCATCCAAGGTGAGTGATTTTATGAATTAATTTCTCTAAAGTGGTAGTTGGAGAGTGAATTTTTGTATCTACTTCACATAACACTTTGAATATGATGATGATGATGATGGTGGTGGTTAACGTCCACTGAGAACAAATTGGTCTATCAGACCTATAATTTTCTTAGTTTCTAATTCTCTGGCTCCTTGTCTTTCTTGAAGAGATTGGTGTTGTAGCTTTCTTTTTTTTTCTCTATGGTCTTCCAACTTTCTTTATCTTGCATCTCCTTCATCTCTTCTGGTTCTTGGGACATTGGTGTCTTAACTTCGCGATCCACTGTGTTCATCCTTTTGAAGATAGTCGAAGAAGACGTTTGGTCTAGGAGATCTGCATTGCTGTTAAATGAAGATTTATTTTGTGTGGTATTCGAGTCCCCATAACTGTTGATGCTTGAGGGGTTGTCGAGTTCACTCTTTTGTTGTTGGGCAGGGCTTTCCCCCTGCTTGTCTTGAGAGATGTTTCTCTCTTGCCCAATTTCTTGTGATTCATAGTTTTCTCGAGAGTATTCCTCTTTGATGATAGCGTAATGTTCTCTTTGTGCTCCTTCCCACCATGTAGATCTATGGTGATTTTTTCTACAAAAATTTTTCTAGGAGGCTTTTGGGCAATTTTTGGCTAGGTGGCCTGTCTCAAAGCAAGATCGACACCTGAAGAGGACACTTTCATAATCGAGTTTTTGATTCCACACATAGCCTTTACTTGTTAGATGTATTTCAGCTGGGAATCCAGCACTGAAGTCCATTTCCACACAGATGCGTGCATAGGTGGTTTTGGCATATTCCTCTGTTTCTGGGCACCTGCAGTAAAATTTTCCAATTGCATTTCCAATGGCCTTTAGTGAAGAGAAATTCCAGAGATGTAAGGGTAGGTTTGGACATCTCACCCAAACTAGTGATGAGGTTATGACTGTTGTTGAGGGATCGAAAGATGGATTCCATGGCCTCATGAATAGGCCTGATGTTTCCCAAAACCAAGGGCCGGAATCTAGAATACATTGTCTGCTTTCAAGGTTTTCAAAATCTACTATAAAGAAACCCTTAGCACAGGGATATATATTAATTGCATCAGAGATTAGAGGCTTCCATACCTCCGAGATCCAATTGTGTAGAGCTATTAGTCGCGGCCAAAAACCATTGAATCAACAAATTAGAGCACTTTCAGAGAACTTCAAAGCCTCATCGAGTGAGGCCTGGACCACCTGGACAATGGGAGTTGGGGCTTTACTAACGATATGGGTTGGAGCTTGCCCCTCAGAGGTCGACAAAACTGAGCCAGCAGCTATTTTTGTGAAGTCGGGAGCCATCTGGAGAATGCTCTCGTGCTGAGTATAAAATATTGCTGAAGAGAAGGCCATAAGAGCTAACCAAATCTATGGTGATCTGACATATACTGCAGATCTATCCAATAACTAAATTTTACACAACAGCAAGAACCACAGATCTAGTCATGCAGAGAGAGAAGAAAGAGTAGAAAACACCTGCAATAACTAATAGCTCACAGATTTGGGTTCTTCTCATGCATATCTAGCCAAATCTATGGTGATCTCCCATAAAAGAAGTTGGCCACTGTTTGGAAGAAACTGCAGATATATAGCTCACACCACAGATATATAGCCCACGCGTTTGGAAGAGGTATAGCTGGCCACCATTTGGAAGAAACCGCAGACCTAGAGCAGATCTAGAAGAAACCGCAGAGCAGATCGAGAAGAAACCGCTATAAAAAGAGAATTTATGAAAAGAAGCTGGCCACCGTATTATTATGGAGAGTTTCATTTTCCAATTAAGTGTGAGTTTTCATCACATGAGTATCATTATGATCACAATTATAATAAGTTATCATATTGTTCTATATATAAAAATATCTTGCACTAATAAAGATTAATAAATTTCTCTGCAGAAAAATTTGTCTTCCTTATTTTAATGTTTCTACATTTTTATTGGAACCCATGATAAGACCTTCCTTGCCTTCCATACCCTTTTTCTTTTCTACTTTATAATAATATATTTTAGTATAATTTTAAAACAACTAAATTCCTTTGACATGGATTTTGATATACTTGATTACTATTTAATTGCATTTTAATTAACGTTATAATCCATGTTTTTGTTATTGTATACATTTATTTATTTATATATATATTTTTTATCTTTAACATAAGTTTTGGACAATCACATTAATGAAGTGGCTGATAAAAGTAGTTAGTGTGAATCTCTATATTTTACAATAATGATGTTTATTACAATATGAAAAGTGGAAGGTAATACTACTTTATTAATATGGTTGTGTTAGTTAACCATTTATAACAATAAATATAAATATAATAGACCCAAACTTATATGATTCCCATATTAATTCATTAACATTAGATATAATTAATTAGAATTATCAATATTTATCTATAAATTTTATAGTAATATAATTATAAAACAAACAAATTCATTGAGATTCATTTTTAATATATTTTGTAATATTTATTTACATTTTACTTAATATTTATATAATAAAAATATTTTAATAATACAAAACAACATAATTTATATAATAACTTAAGGCTCAATCTTTTTATTCTTCATACCTATCTCGATTTAAGAAATTTTCCCGACAAAACCATCCAAATTAAACAATCCTAACTATGAAAACCAAATTAAATCAGAACTGTTCTTCATAAAACTTTATAATAAAGCATCAAAATTAAAATTAAAGAATCATAGCTATGAAAAGCAAATTAAACCACAATAACTATGAAAACCACCTGTTATGGTTGACCATGGATTTAAAAATTAAAAGTAGGTTGAATATAATCTTGTGTGGAATTTCTTGCTTTCAAGGACACATGTTTAAGGAGTGCGTTTATTTTTTGAGTATAGTAACCAAAAATATAAGATATAAGATAGTTGTGGTAATAAATATGTTCATTGACAGAATTTAGAATCCATTAACATTATACTATTTATTCATCTTTATGTAATCAATTATATAAAAATGTATGGAGTTAATGGTCATTTTTATAAAAATGAATTTAAAGAGATAGAAATTTATAGTATTTATATAGTTTTTGGTTTTTCATGGCTTGTTATTATTGCATGAACATTAATCTATAAAGGTTATTATAAAAATCATCAATTTTAAAATATAGGTTATATAAATAAGATTAAAAAATTAGTAGGTTATATAAATAAAGATTATATAAATTATTTGTGTTTGTTGAAAATATATACTCAATTATTTAGAGGTTATAATAATAGTGATTTAAATTAACTCAAATAAATATTAATTTGGTTATTTACTCTTGAAATATAAAATATATAATAAAAAAAAAAAAAATATCTAATTAATTAATAAATATTTTAAAAATTAATATTAAATTAAATTATAAAATCACCTTAAATATATATAAATTTTATCATTTTAAACTTAGTTATAACTTTTAAAAAATAGTTAAACATCATTACTATTTTTTAAATAATTAAACATCTTTAATTAATAAAAACCATTTATAATGTATAGTTCTTTTTTTTTTCCGAATTAACAAGCCTTTTTCTATCTCTTGCACATTAATTTCTATTTCAGATTTTTGAGCCATTCATAAATCTCTATTAATTAATAATAGTAAAGTAGATAAAAGAAGGATGGTGCCTAGCAACATTTATAAAGATTTTCAATTTTGTAAAAGGAAAAAAAATAAATTGCAATAGATTATATGTAGAATTTTTCCTTCATTCATAATCATTAAGATAAATTTAATATAATTTTATAATGGCTTTTTGAGTAAGCCCTTTTTGTTGCCTCTATTTTCGCACAGAGATCCAGCAAAGCAATAGATTCTATAGTGTACATATACATAATATATTTATTGATATTTTTTTAAGGTTATTATTTATATTTTAAAAGTTTATTAATATTTTAACATATTAAGAATGAATAATTAATATATTTAAAAAAATTATTAATATTTTTAATATTTTAGAAGGAATAATTATATATTAGATTGTTATATTAGTTAATATTTTCACTTTTTCTATAAATAAATTTAGGTTAAGCTTTTAATGTGAAGAATATATGTTATTATATCTATTATAATTTTATTATATAATATAATATATATAATTAATGTGAAGAATATTTTATTTATATTTAATATATATAATATATATATATATATATATATAAATAATTTTTCCCTTTCTTCGTTTTAATAATAAGGTTAAGTGAGACTAATTTCAATGTTGAATGGAATAATTTTCTGTCCATTTGTGAGATTTATAAATTACCAAGTTTATGTAAATTTAGTTAAAATTAGACACCTTATAAGATAGCTTTTAACTAAACCTCACACAAACTTACAAATCTACATCTAATAGATATATTAGTTTAAATCTAATGGAATATACTCAAGTATTTTCTAAATATGCATGTATGATTATATTAAAAATACTCATATATGCATATTTAAAAAAGAATGAGTTTATCAAGAATCATGGTGATTAGGAAAAAAATGTGTGGAAGGACCTTTCTATTGCCCTCTTTGTGTTAATACATAAGAATTGATGGAACATATGCTCAATACTTGTTTGTTTACTGAAGGAGTGTGGAATTGAAAAATCTGTATTTTTAGTATTGCTAAATGGCAACACGATGATTTAGTTAGTTGTTTGTCGTGCTTGGTGCCTAGCCGTTGGATTTCTTCTATGGAATGTGTGGAAGGAAAGAAATGCTCACATTTTCCAGGATCAGAAGTAGGTGATTTCAGTGATCAATGATTTGCTCATTCACAATATTCATGAAACTATTTTGGTTGCTTCTTGCTTTATGGAAGATTAGAAGGTGGATGATCATGAGGCTTTTATACTCACTAGGTTGAATTTACATCAAAATATGACTACATTTATAGCTAAACAAGATCATATGGTGGTGCCTTCATCTAACTCCTCTTATGCCCCTCCTCCTACATGTTTTATTAAATTAAACTTCGATGGAGCTTCTAAGGGAAACCCAAGAATTGTTGGGTTCGATGTTCTTTTCCAATATTCAAATAATACTTTACTATGTCTCTTTGCTCAGAGTTGTCGCTGTAATAGAAATAATTTGGAAGATTTTTTGGTTGTGGAGGAGAGTCTTTTGATAGACATTCATGAGAGTTATCTTCTACTATAGGTTTATGGGGAATCCCAAGTGTTGGTCAAGTCTATCCAACACCTCGTTAATGGGAAACCTATAGGGGAAATTGTATGGAGTTTTTGTTTAGAGGGTGTTGTTGGGTGAATTAGTGCATTTTTTCCAAATATGGATTATGTACTGGCCTCCCATACCAAGTGAGTTGGGAATAAGGTCATTGATTTCCTAACAAATTTAAGGTGTAGGTCTAGAAAAATGGTGTTGGATGATGTATGGCCTCCTTCAATTTGAAGTGGGGATATTCGGCAAATCTAGGCCATATTGGATAACAATGACCTCTCTCCCAATGGAGGTGTTATTACAAGTGCTAACAGTGCCTCCTTGTAAGGGGAGGCCTCTATACAACTGTCTCAAATATGTTATGGCATGTCAAATGGTAAAGCTTACTGCAAGTTATCTTGTTATAAATGTTGGCTTATGTCTCTAGGGTTGTGGAAGTATGTACCTTGTGAGAAAGGAGGTGATGATGCATCCTCACCCTCCTTTACCTTTGGTCGATTAGTGTTGTTATTTGTGTATCTGTTTCATGTGGGTGCAATTTGATTTCTTTAGGAGATTATGTCCTTTCTAGGGAGGATTCTAAGGCACAAAGAGGTATTGTGTACCTTTTTCACTATTTTTCTTTAAATATTGCTACTTTGGTTATGCTCTATTGCCTCTTGGTATCTAGTAAGACTATTGTTTAGTTTTCTATTGTGTTGTACCTTTTCATTTCTCTTTGTCGAGTTTATTGGGATGATATCTAAGGTATAATCTTGGTGAATTTGGTGTTCAACCTGGTTATGTTTAATTGTGCCTTTATATTTCATAAGGGTGTTCTATTACTTGGTAAAGTGTCGGCTTTGTTCCAGGTATTAGCTACTTTCTTTTCTGGGAACTCCTAGTTATTTATTATTGGGCATCCTTTCTTCTTATCTCTAGGATATCCTTTTATTTTGTTTCGATCCCAAACTGGGTAGGAAATTATATCCTATGGGGAGGGAAATTGGTCTTGTTCTAGGTTTGGGTTTTGGGTTTTATAATTGTCTAGATTTGTTATGGGGACTTCAGAGTCCTATGTTATTGTGTTTTCCTAAATTGGGTTATTTTCTTAAATTTGGCCATCTTCCATGGTGTTGGGGGCATGATTTATTGGATTTAAGGTGAAGGGAGAAAGGGTTTGTTGTTTATCCATTGTCTTATTTTGCAGGTCATGGTTCATGTATTTGTTTAGCTTTCTCTCTTGTTACATCCATCATGCCTCATCATCAAATAATGATAAGTAGGAGGGGTGGTATGGGTTCTATTGGCTATAAGCGAACATGGCCTTCTTCATTTGAATCTGTTTGAATGCTTTTTGATGCGGTCCCTCTTAAAGTGAAGAGATAAATTCTTCTTTTGGAGGAAAAACACTCTGAGGATCGGTTTTACCATTATAATTTTGAGCTTCAGACGAAAGGTTTAGACTTGCAAAGTTTCTCGAACCTAGGTTGATTTCATAAGAACAGAATCCATTTCTTGTACCCCCTTGCCTTGCATTAAAAATGGATACATTTCTCCATTTAATATTTAGAGACAAACAAGTTGAAAGTTATAATCTATTTTCTATACTAAAGGATATTAAGCATATGTTGTGGAATCTACGGTTTTGCCTTGATAATGTTGGTTCAAGGTTGGCTTGGGTGGAAGGTTTTCTTGTGTTAGATTCCAACTCTAGGGATATCACCAACCCTCTTGGTGATCCTGATGATCATATTGACCCACCTATTGATAACATTCAAGACCTTACCATCATTTCATCATATCAAGATTAAATCTTAGGAAATGTTTTTTGCCCCTCTTTTTCTATTTCTATTACTGCGTTGTTGATGGAACTTCTTGGATATTCTTTTGGTTTTTGATGGGTTTAGAGTGGGTTTTCTACTTGCCATAGGGACTGATGCTTTTATTACGCATATTAGACACATTAATTGTTGGTTCTTGTCAAGTGGAATCTCTCATTTAAACATTATGACGCAGATATGCTAGTACACTATTGTGGTAAAAACACGCCACCCCCATTTTCCAGTTAATTCTCATTATGGGGACCCTTTCATTGAATCTTGGTCATGTCACTTTCTGATTGCTTAAATGAGGTTGATCTATTCTTCATATCAAAACTTCTTTGATCTCATTTGGTTCTTTGATTTGCAAATGCCGCCTAATTGAATATTGGATATTTTCACTGCCTTGGCCTTATAAAACCTATAAAATGTACATTATTTTTATTATTTATTTGCAAATAATATTTTTGTTTTAAAATTTAATTAATAATTAACTAAAGAGCCTCCGATACCAAGATCTTCATTAATAGTGACTATATTATTTTATTTTACAAATAGTGGCTTTGGCTTATATCATAAAGCAGATATTGTATTTTGATAAAGTGGTTGTAACATATCTCAACCTCAGAAATTATCGATATTAGAATATTCCTTTCAAGATCCCTGATATCATAAGTCTAGTGCCCATTTAATAGTGGTTGTAGTTTATTGGATGGAGGACCCACTTCCACATCATTACTCCAGCATATAAGTGGTAATGAATATTAGGTATTTCCTTTTCAAGACAAATTTTAAAAACTCTGATACAACACTTCCTCCAATCTTCGATATCCAAATGCACCTCCTAGTCCTACCTCTAATATTCATATCTCGCTGATATTCTGATATGGCACTCTGCGGATTTTTCAATAACCAATCCTTCCAACCTCTTATAATCATCTCCCTCTAATCTCTGATAATGGTCTCCCTCCAAATTTCGATTTTCAATAATCATCTCCCTCTGACTTTGGACATCTGATAATCCACCCACCTCTGATATCTAGACTAGATACACTATCTAACAAGATTTCAATAAGATATCATGTCCGCTCCATATCACAACCTCCCAATATTAGTGTTTTTTCATTTGTGTGCATTATTAAAAGTTATGATATCCATTTCTCCAACAACACTCATCTCTTGCCACTTGTCACTTATAGGGACCACTGTCATATTAATTGAAAAAGTCATTTGATTTTTCTATTAGTTTTGGGCATAATTAGAGTTTGTTTACAAAGTTTGTTTTACGCTATGGATAATTATGTTTTCTGTTATAATAGAGATTTCCAATTAAAGCCAACATTGAAACAAATTCAGTCTATCACCAACAAAATTCCTCCTGATGGTAAAGGGATATTGTAATAAAAGAAAGTTGTTGAATCAATTATTCCTCACATGTAATTTCACCTATCAGTTAGAAACAAGAAGGAGACAAGCAGGATTATCCTTATCTGTGCAAAACAAACTCGGAAATCCGTTCCACTATGCTCATCTACATTTTGGTCCGAATTCCAATTAAATCCATCTATGCTATAATTAACTCTGTTGTTGAAAGATTTGGTGAAATTGTTATTATTTCTAAATCATGTATAAATACTCATCTCTGGGTTGAGTCATGGAGGAAGGAAATGCATGAGATAGAGTAGAGAGTAGAAAAGAGAGGCATTATTAGAATAGGAAATTCTTTCACTGATATGTGATTTATGTGATTGGGGTTTGGTCTCTTTCAATTCTGAGCTCTATAAAGAGGAGAAAGCTTTGCACTATTGTAACTGTTGTTTCTATCAACAGAGTTTGTGACTTAGAGGAGGCTTGTTGAGAATCAAATCTTGTATTGAACAAGAGAGGAGGTTTGATTAGTTTGTATAAAGATACTATTGTTTTTAATAACAAATTTCATTCCTTTTTGGTAGAAGAATTATGTCTATAAAATCTATATTGTGCACTACTATCAATTTTAATTCTTATATTGTAAATTAGCTATTTGATCTTCAATACAAAATTATGTTATCATTTTTCTCTTTCCATTACTTATTAAGATCATATTTATAAATAACTATTTACTCAGAAATATGTATCTTATCTTGATTTAATAAAAAAAAATGTTATGTGATGCGAGAGCATGAGGCTTGAAGGAAAAATGCTTCGAACTTATTCCAAAAATACAAAAAAAACTTACAAGAAAAGGAGTGGGATCCTTTAGCTATCAATTTACAAACTTTCTAGATACGATTTGAGCTAGGATTTAGGGATTGAGTGATTTTGTAATCAATTCATGTAGTTTAGATTTAGTTGAGATTCTCGAGGAGAATATCGACTAGATTAGATATTGTTTAAGATTAGGCAGATTCGATCCAGTGTTTAAGGATATGATTGTTAATTGAAATGGTATTTATGTAAGTTCTAAATGATTGTAAAGGGATTTCGATTGATTCGGCTTATTTTAGCCATATAATATTAAGTTACAAAAATTATATCTTTGTGTATTTTTGTGTGTAATTGGTCAATCCCGGAGGTGTTGCATCCCTTTGTAGTAACTCTGCGTATTATTGAATTTCCAATTTAGCTTGAGAATTTAGAGTTCTGTTTGATCGAGTGTGATCGCATTTAAATTCTTTTTCGCCATGTATTAGCAATTGCAGGGGTGAAAGTGTACGCATTTCATAATCGGGGTTGAAGCGCTACACTCATTCCTAGACATTGATTTCATTTTCAACATCTTACGTCACAGTAAACAACAGGGGTTGGGCATGTTTTTAACCCGTGTGCTAATAGAAGTCCCACGAGATGTAGGATTTAATGGCCTCTGTTATCCAATGGATATCGGGTCTTAAGATGATCGGATGTTAACCTCAAACCCAGACCTAAACTTTTATAGAGCAGGAGTTTATAAACCTTATCAGCTCTGTGAGGGCGGTAAACATCGCACAGATTCCCGTGCGATATCCTGCTGACTGTTAGATGACTATTGACTACTGACTGTTGGATTAATATCGCATCACATCATTCATGAGTGAATGAACCCTGTCCTGGAGGAATTGCGATGTGCGATGCTTAGAAGACTTGTAAAAAACTTGTTATCTGATACTAAAATTAAGCAGTTCTAATAATTTAGCAGAATAGATAACTTTAGAGGTAGATGACTGATACTCCATAGGAAATCCAAGAAGAAATTCCGCCTAAACTTGCAGAAATCATTTTCGGATTTGAACGATTATCCATTACACCTGCACCTAGGCCACCATTAGTGGTATCAGAGCATATTACTGACACTGAATAGGATCTCAAGGATTAGAGAAAGAAATCCAACATGTCTTTATGAGTTGGAGGAAGAGGTGGTGGTCGAAGAAGAGGATGACGAGTTGCAAATGTTGAAGTGTTGGAAGCTATGCAACAAATGCAAGCTAGATTAGAAGTAGTGGAAATGGGAAGAGATGCAGATGCTGGAGATATCAGTGAACTTGAAGCTAAAGCTACAAAAGAAGAACTTGCAGATGTAACTCTTGAAATGATATTCTTTAGGTAAGTATTGAGATCCACATCCAAACCTAGACTTGAAGTCTCAATCTATATAAGAATATTAAGCCCTGACGAATTGATAGATTGGATAAATGACATGGAGAAATTATTCGATTATGAAGAAACAGATGAAGGAAAGAAGGTGAAATTTGTTGTCACAAAACTAAAACGACATGCAGCGCTTTGGTGGGATGGAGTGTAGGCAGAAAGAGGAAGACTTGACAAACAACGAATTAAGAATTGGAACAGGATGGTGGCAAAACTGAAAAGTAAGTTTCTGCCAAGTGACTATCAGCAAAGATTATTTAGACAGATGCAGAATCTTACACAAAGTTCTATGACAGTAAAGGAATGCATAGAGGAATTCTATAAAGTGAGTATAAGAGTAGGAAAAATCCAAGATACAGATGAGAAGGTTGCCAGATATGTGAATGGTCTTAGAATGGACATCCAAGATGAGATAAGTGTATTGTCTTCTAAAACAGTAGAAGAGGCTTATCAAATGGTACTAAAGGCTGATGAAAAACTCATGGGGAAGAAGTCTACCAGAAATAGAGGTACTTTCTGAGGAAGGGGAAGTCAAGGTGGTAGAGGAAGATCTATAGCACCTAGAGATGGAGCTAGCAGCAGCTCAAGTTAGCATGCACCCATAGGAGGTGATGCAAGTGGAAGAGGGAGTTTTTCTAGAGGAAGAGGAGGCTGAGGTAGAGGAAGAGAAGTTAGATGTTACAAATGTAACAAGATGGGACAGAGAACTTATAAGTGCCCATAAAATATAGGAACGAATCAAAGGAATGAAATTGTTGCAAAAACTGAAGAGGAAGAAACAAAGGTAATAGACGAAGAGGATGTACCAGAGAAAGGGGAATCTTTGATAGTCAACAAATTTTTGTTAAAACCAACTAAGGAAATTGTTGAACCAACACAAAGGAAAACCTTGTTCAAGACTATGTGTAAGGTTCAAGGGAAGTGTTGTCATATGATAATAGACAGTGGTAGTATAGATAATTTGGTCTCCACAGAAGTGGTGGAGAAGTTGAAATTGCAAACAAAGAAACATCCAACACATTATAAGGTGTCATGGCTTCAAAAGGGATATCATTTGGTAGTGAATGAGCAATGTGAAGTCGAGTTGTAGTTAGGAAAATACAGAGACAAAATTATGTGCGATGTGATGCCTATGGATGTGTGTCATATATTGTTGGGAAGACCTGGCAGTATGGCAGAGCAGCTATGTATGATGAAAAGAAGAACACATACAAATTCACCAAAGATGGTGTCAATCATACATTTCTACCAATAGAAGAAGAGGATACATCAAAGAAATCTGATAAAAAAACACTTTTGCTGAGTGGAAAGGAGTACTTGCAGCAGATGGAGGAAGATGAGGTAAGTTTTGCATTGGTTTGCAAACCCAAGGTAATAATTACTTCCACAAAAGTTTCTAATTTACCAATTGAAATTCAAGAGATGCTAGATAGTTATTGTGATTTCATTGTAGATGATTTGCCTCATGAGTTACTACCCATTAGAAAAATCAGTCATCACATAGATTTGATTCCAGGAGCAAATCTACCTAATAAAGCAGCTTACAGGATGACTCCCACAGGGAATGAAGAGATCAGCAAACAGGTTCAAGAACTATTAGACAAGGGACTGGTTAGAGAGAGTTTGAGTCCTTGTGCAGTGCCAATAGTGTTGAGCCCAAAGAAAGATGTAGGCTGGAGAATGTGCACTGATTCGAGAGAAATCAATAAGATAACAATCAGGTACAAATTTCCTTTACCTAGGATTGAAGATTTGATGGATTGTTTGAGTGGAGCTAGATATTTTACAAATTTATATTTAAAAAGTGGTTATCATCAAATTAGAATTAGAGAGGGAGATGAGTGGAAAATTGCTTTTAAAACCAATGAAAGATTGTCTAAATGGATGGTAATGCCCTTTGGATTGTTGAATGCTCCTAGTACATTTATGAGACTTATGAATGAAGTTATGAAGGAATTTATTGGTAAATTTGTAACCGTATATATGGATGATATATTAGTTTACAACAGATCTAAGGAGGAACATGTGAGACATCTGAATTATGTCTTACAGAGGCTACAACAAGAAAAATTACTTTTAAATTTAAATAATTGTTCATTCATGAAGGAGGAGTTGGTGTATTTGGGCTTTGTTATTTCTGTTGAGGGGTTTAAAGATGGATCTAAAGAAGATCAAGGCTATCATGGAGTGGCCTTCACAAAAAAGTGTCTTTGAGGTAAGAAGTTTTCACGGTCTTGCTAGTTTTTACAGGAAATCCATAAGGAATTTTAGTAAGATTAATGCTTCAATTAATTAAACAATAAATAAGGACATACAACCATTTAAATGGATTGTTGAAGCAGAAAATAACTTCCAACTATTGAAGAGAAAGATTACTGAGAAACCTATTTTGATTTTGCCTGATTTTAATAAACCTTTTCAAGTAAAGTGTGATGCCAGTGGAGAAGCCATTGGAGTTGTTTTGAGTTAGGAGGACAAGCCTGTGGCTTATTTTACTGAAAAGTTGAATGAGACAAAGAAGAATTGTTATTCTTATGACAAAGAGTTTTATGCAGTGGTGCAATCTTTGAAGAAGTGGAGACATTACTTGATGTCGAAGGAGTTCATACTGTATTAAGATAACCATGCCTTACAGTACAATATGCAACAACAAAGCTTAAGCAGAAGCATGTAAAATGGGTAGAATACCTGCAAAGTTTTAATTTTGTATTAAAACATATAACTAGTCAATCAAACAAAGTAGCAGATGCCTTAAGTAGAAAAAGCATTTTAGTTCAAGAAAGTCAAATTCAAGTGTTGGGTTTTGATTTTCTTAAACAGTTATATGAGAAAGATATAGATTTTAAAGAGGCATTTGAAGCTTGTAGAATTCCTGTTTTGTTAGATAGAAGCAAGTGGCTGGATTATTTCCTGCAAGAGGGACTGTTTTTTAAAAGAAATCAACTATGCATACCAAGTTGTTCTATGAGGGAAAATTTGATCAAGGAGAAACATAGTGGAGGACTTGGAGGGCATTTTGGTACAGACAAGACTTATGAACAGTTGAATAGGTTTTACTTTTGGCCGAAAATGAGGTCTGATGTGGAAAGGTTTGTGAAAAATTGTAAAGTTTGCTAGTATGCAAAGGGAAGGAGTCAAAACACAGGTTTTTATGTTCCATTACCTATTCCAAATAGGCCTTATGATATGGTAAGTATGGACTTTGTTTTGGGTTTACCAAAGAATCAAAGAGGCAATGATTCAATTTATGTAGAAGTTGACAGATTTTCAAAAAAGGCACATTTTATTCCATGTTATAAAACCAGTGATGCTACTCACCTTGCTAATCTATTTTTTAAGGAGATTGTAAGATTACATGGGTTAACTAAGAGCATTGTTTCAGACAGAGACACCAGATTTGTTGGAAATTTTTGGAGCATCGTGGAAGAAGCTTGGAACTAAATCGAGTTTCAGTTCTGCTTATCATCCTCAAACTAATGGACAGAATGAATTTATAAATATAAGCTTAGGTAATATTCTGAGAAGTCTTGCAAGGGAACATCCAAAATAGTGGTATCAAGTATTGGCATAGGCAAAATATGTGTATAATGATTCTCCTAATAGGAGTATAGGGCAGAGTCCATTCCATATAATCTATGGAATGCACCCAAGAGGACTGTCTGAATTGATATACTTGGGAAAAGCTTAAAGGAGAAGTGCTAAAGGAGAATATTTTTCTACAGAAGTTCAAGCAATACATAAATAGGTAAAACAACAACTACAAGACAACAACATAAAATACAAGGGTAGAGCATATTTGAAGAAAAGAGAAGTTAATTTTGAAGTTGGAGATTTGGTTTCAGCACACCTAAGGAAAGATTTCCAAAAAGGGAGTATAATTAACTAAATTTTAAGAAAATTGTACCATGCAAAGCCTTGAGGAAATTTTCGGCAAATGCCTATGGAATTCAATTAACCCCTGATATTGGAATATCTCCAATTTTCAATGTTGCTGATTTGTATAGGTATGAAAGCAGAAATGCAGATGACACAACAGAGGATCAAGAAGAACAAGAGATTGATTGGGTAAAACAATTGCCTATAGCAAAAGAACTAAATCCAGAGAGGATTTTGGACAAGAAATTGTTAAAGAAGACAAGAGGACAAGAGTATTTTTAGTATTTGGTCAAATGGAAAGATCAACTAATTTTTGAAGCTACTTGGATGACAGATTCCATGCTACAGAAGTTGAGCAGTTCTGTAGAAGACCTCATGGATAGGAGCCCATGAAGAATTTTTTCCTCAAGTTTTTTGCGGGAGCATGAGGCTTGAAGGCAAAAGGCTTCGAACTTATTCCAAAAATACAAAAAAAGTTTACAAGAAAAGGAGAGGGGTCCTTTAGCTGTCAATTTACAAGATTTCTAGATAGGATTTGAGCTAGGATTTAGGGATTGAGTGATTTTGTAATCAATTCATGTAGTTTAGATTCAACTGAGATTCTTGAGGAGAATATCAAGCAGATTAGATATTGTTCAAGATTAGGTAGATTCAATCTAGTTTTTAAGGATTTGATTGTTAGATGAAATGGTATTTATGTAAGTTCTGAATGATTGTAAAGGGATTTTGACTGATTCAGCTTGTTTTGGCCATATAATATTAAGTTGCAGAAATTATATCTCTATTTATTTTTGTGTGTAACTGGTCAATCCCGGAGGTGTTGCATCCCTTCATAGTACGTCTACATATTATTGAATTTCTAGTTTAATCTAAGAATTTAGAGTTCTATGTGATATAGTGTGATCGCATTTACTTTATTTTTCGTCGTGTATTAACAACTGCAGGAGTGAAAGTGTATGGATTTCATAATCGAGGTTAAAGTGTCGCACTCATTCCTAGCCATTGAGTTCATTTTTAACATCTTACGTCATAATCAACAGTGGGGGTTGGGCTTGTTTTTAACCCGTGTGCTAATAGAAGTCTCGCGAGTCGTAGGATTTAACGGCCTCTGTTATCAAATGGATATCGGGTCTTAAGATGATTGGATGTTAACCTCAAACCAGAACTCGAAGTTTTATAGACCAAGCGTTTATAAACCTTCTCGGCTCTGTGAGGCCAGCAAATGTTGCGTAAATTCCCGTGCGATATCCCGCTGACCATTGGACCACTACTGACTATTGACTGTTGGATTAATATTGCATCACATCATTCATGAGTGAATGTACCCTGGCCTGGGGGAATTGCGATGTATGATACTTAGAAGACTTGTAAAGCAATTGCCATCTGATACTAAAATTAAGCAGTTCTACTAATTTAGCAGAATAGAGAACTTTGGTGGTAGATGACTGATACTCCACAGGAAATCCAAGAAGAAATTCTACCTAAACTTGTAGAAATCATTTCCGGATTTGAACGATTGTCCATTACACCTACACCCAAGCCACCATTATGTGAACTAATTCCTAATGCTATTGATTCAATATTTTTCGTTTCCATTAACATTATGTGAACTAATTCATAATGTTAGTGATTCAGAAGTTATGATTAATTGATCTCTTAAACATAGCACGATAAGTAGTTACAATGTCAGTTACATGAACTATTTCTTTAACTAGGTCTTCATCATAAGCTTTTCATGCTAAAATCTCAATTATTATTAGTCTTGCTCTTGGTTGCATGGAGGACTAAGCCTTCATCCAATCGATATAGTCTTAGGGAATATAGAATTTGATTTTCATTTAGTTTAAAGATCGCATTTCTAGAGTCCTCTTCTACAAGAGGACAAGCATTAGAAGTGGTTTGGCTGAGCCCCAAATCAACTTAAGGGATTACTTTCTTGCCAAGATAGCAACAAGAGAGTGATCTTGATTTCTCTTTCTCTTTTGGTAAGATAATAGAAATATTATAAGCCAACATAGATATATAGAAAGGGAAATGGGACCCAATAGAACTAGTTGGAACCACCATTCAACAGATATAGATCTAAGTTACAGATCTTGACCAGGTGGTATCCCTAAAATGTTGATTAGGCCATTTTTGCATATCAACATTTTTGGTGCTATAAGGAGGTCGTGAGCTAGTTGATCTGTGTGATGTCTTGTTTTAACATTTTTAAATAGCCATGGCTCCTACATGCATTCCTAGTTTGGGTCACACATTTAGCTCACACAAGCCTACCAGAGGTATGTCAAAGAAACAAATTGAATCCATATCTGAATTGCAATATGACAGTGAGAGTGACATTATTTCTACTTTAGATCATGTTAACCAATTTATACACAAATGAAAATGTTTTAACTCTCACACTTCAAGGCAGAATGGGAATGGTACAATATGTTACTCGCCAAGTGCATTCACTCTTGGAATCACTTCATGCAGATATTATTTTACGCTAATCACAATTATAGTTATGAAAAATTGTGCTCAACATTTGATAACTTGACAATCTTTGATGATAAAATAGTTAGCGAATTTTCTGATAAATTTATGCTATTATGCTACAGATTTCATCATCATGATTTACTTCCTAAGCAAGTTTTAACCGAGAAATTTACCTCTATTGCTCAAGAAAATAACATAAGAAATTATAGTGAACATAAAGAGAAATCACCATCAGTAAATCTTGATTCTAAAAATGATCCTATTGAACCTTTAAGTGAAAGTTCTAATCCTCCTCAACCATCAACATCAAGAGAGAATCTTACATCTGAAAGTGATTCTATGGTACCTCTTCATGTTTGTGATAATGAGTCATGTTTAATAAAATCAAATTATACAAAATATTAGGATTTAACGAGTAATCATAATGATAATTATTCTTTTGAAAATGATCTATATCGTATTTTATCGACATATAACACATTATTAAAATCGAAACCGTTTAACGAATTATCAAGTGAAATTCAAATTCATGATTTGAATTTTGGGTATCATAATTATTGTATGTGTTAACCTGTTGGAGTATTCACTAGTTCAAATCTTAAGAATGAATTATATCATGAAATGCAATTAGTATCTTTAAATTATCAATAACTTAATGCTATCAGTTTAAAAACCTTTACACATCCTTTTCACAATATTAAAGATTCTCATAAATCACTGGAAAAGGATGTGATCTTTAACAATCATGAGTTTGGATCATTTGATTCAATTTCTAAACACAAACATGCTTCCTCACATTCTGATTTGGATCATCAACTCTCCTTTCAATATTTTGATATCAATTATGACAATATTTTCTATGATACTTGTTATGTTGAAGGCTTGTTGCAATCATTTGACGATCCTCTTACCCTTGAAGTTAATCATGGGTCGGTGAGTTGCCTTGATTTTAATGTACATATAATAAATGACTTTAAGGATCTTCCTTCTTTTTCTCTTTATTATGACGATCAATGTCTCACGAGGGAAAAATATAGTTTTTGTAAATTCTTAGAAACAATTGATGTTAATACTTCCCATCTTGTACAATTTAAAAAAATAAAAAAATTGGTGGATCCTTAAAGGTAATATCTTTAACTCTTTAGATTGTACATATTACAATAGATTTTATTTTCAATTAGAAAATTATTTTAGCATAAAATTTTCTGATTTTAAATTTCTTCTATTTCCATTTTTAGAAATTAATATGCATACTAACCCTAGAGATTTTCTACATAGTTTAATTATTGATCTTTTTCTTTTTCTAACATATGCAATGTATATTTCTGTAGTGAATACATAAATTTCTTGGTTACAATGGAAATATGACTATACCTAGTCATTTTCCTTCAAAAGAGTTAGAGTAGGAAGAAATTTAGTTTTGTTTAGTTTGTTTTATTTTCTTCTAAAATAAAGCAGTTATGGTATTTTAATGAATAAGAATGAGTTTTAAACTCGGGTATCATCTTACTTATGATGGGTTATCATTTGTGAAGCTTTTTATTTGATCATTATCATTTACAATGGTTAACCTCATATTCTAGGTTGCTAACTCAATTATAACGCTCACTTCTACCTTTTCGTAAACATGATTGCATTATGATTAGGATTAGGACTAGTTTAGAAATTAGTTTAAATTAAAGAAGAAGATGGTTTCAAACTTTGATTAATACATGAGAGAAGATGAATATTATTCAGGTAAAACTATAATCGAATTCTTCCATGTACACATTTATATCTTCATTATCATCTATTTGTGTGTTTTATTTTAGTTTGTTATTTTCTTCCTTATTTTTGTTTGTCTTTTTGCAAGTTTTCTTTGGAATAACTTGGAAGACCAAACTCTACTAATAAATTCATCATGAAAATTTTAATGTGGAAAATTGTCAAAATGCATTCAAGGCAATTTTCTTTCTCATTTTGAAAGCTTTCATTTATTATGGAAAAATGATTATGAAAACTTATATGTTTTATTTGGAAACTGAACTTATAAAAGTAAATAAGCCCTGTTTGAATTTTTAAAAGTAATTTTTTATCGTAACTCCCATTAGATTAGAAAACTCATTTTAATGAATAACAGACTCACTAAGAAAGACAACATTAACATTCTTGGAGTTATTCTTAACCTGAAACATAATTTCTTATGTCAAGATCATTATTTTCACTTGTTTAAGTTGAGTATTGTTTATCTTATGATTTGATTTCTGTGGTTAATTGTTCTTGGGTTTTGCTAGTTTCTCTTGGCTCTTGACTTTGGGTTTGAATTAATAACATCTCACTTCTTCCCTCTGCAATCCCTTGAGTCCCAATTTGACCTTTACCTCTGATTGATTTAAGTAATATTACCAATCCTTTTTAAAGAGTTCATTTTAACCCAACTTTGGTTAATACTTGGGAATTTTTTACTCTTATCTAATGGAATCCATTAGTAAAAGGAAGAATAAAAGGAAGATCATTAAACTGCCACACTCATATTGAAGTTTTGACATTGTTATCTTTTATTATCATTTGGATGCTCTCTTACCTTAATGCACATAAGCAAACTACTTTACAATAAGTCATATCCTAAAAAAGATACTAAGGTTACAAAAGAAACACACCAGTTTAGTATTCTATAACTCTTCCATGTTACCCTATCTCTTAAGGAGAGGAATTGTCTCCCTGTCTATTAGTACAAATTATCAGAGTATAAATTAAAAGTTGTGTGAAAAACTTGAAAGATAGGGGGTCTCCGTAATGAGATAGCCTACCATGGTCATGGGATTTGATTGTTATGACATTATCGTATCTGGTCACCAAGCCAGGATAATGGCCCACAACACTTCATTGTAAGACAAGAGGTCTCATCATGAACCACCTTGTTCATGACTATCAACACTTGTGAATGCCATTGTCATATTTGGTCACCAAGCCACGACAATGGTTTTCAGAGTTATTAATGAATTATGTCTTCTCTAAAATACTAAATAGTAGATGGGATACTGATATTCCCTTGTGTTAAAATGATAACCCTATCGAGGCTATGGACACTTTCTAGCAACAATGGCTCTACCTGTGACAATGAGAGTTCATCTTTCTTACTCAGCCCAATGCTAAAATTTTCTCCTATTATTAATTAATGGTTATTGTAAACATGATCTTACTCTTATGATTTCTACAAGAGATGTCCAAAATGATTAAGCTTTGCTTTGAGTGATTTCATAAACTCAGAATCTCAACATTTTGATTTTATTTAGCCTTGCTCCTTTTCCTTTTATGATTTCATTAATAATAAACTAGAGATAACTGGTTCTTCCCAGTGTGTCACCATTGTTGTGGTAAAAACACAACCCCCTCCCCTGCCCCCCATTTTTCACTTAATTCTCATTATGGGGACCCCTTCATTGAATCTTCATCATGTTTCCTTATGATCTTCTAAGTTTGGGTTACTTCAATGAGCTTGATCTATTTTTGTCTTCCTATCAAAACTCGTTTGATCTCATTTGGTTGTTTGGTTTGCAAATGCCACCTAATTCAAGATTGGATATTTTTCACTACCTTGGCCTTATAAAACCTATAAAATGTACGTTATTTTTATTATTTATTTGTAAATGTTATTTTTGTTTTAAACTTTAATTAATAATTAACTAAATATCCCCTAAGGCCAATATCTTCATTAATAGTTACTATATTATTTTATTTTACATAGCTTTGGCTTATATTATAAAGCGGATGTGGTCTTTTAATAAAGTGGTTGTAACATATCGGAACCTCGGAACTTATCAATATTGGAAGATTCCTTTCAAAATCCCTAATATGATAAGTCTTATGCCCATTTAATAGTGGTTGTAACTTATTGGAGGGAGGACCCACTTCCACATCATTACTCCTGCATATCAGAGGTAATGCATATTGGAGATTTCCTTTTCAAGAAACATTTAAAAACTCTAATACAACACTTCCTCTGACCTCCGATATCCCAATGCATATCCCACTCCGACCTCCGATATTCATATCTTGCTGATATTCTGATATGAAACTCTACCGATTTTCTGATAACCAATCCTTCCAACCTACGATAATCATCTCCCGCCAATCTCTGATAATCATCTCCCTCTGGTCTTCGATAATCATCTCCCTCCGACTTTCGACTTCTAATAATCGAGTCAACTCTGATATCCAAACCTGATACACTATTTAACAGGAGTTCAATAGAATATCATGTCCGCTCCATATCGCAGCTTCCCAATATTGGACCATTGTTAAAAATTCTTATATCCATTTCTTTCATACCACTCAAATCTTGCCACTTGTCACTTCTAGGGGCAGACACTTGATTTTTCTATTGGTTTTGGGCATAATTAGAGTTTGTTTACAAAGGTTGTTTTACAACATGGCTAATTCTGTTTTCTGTTATAACAGAGATTTCTGATTAAGTCCAGTATTGAAACAGATCTAGTCTATCACCAATGAAATTCCTCCTGATGGTAAAGGGATCTTTCAATAAAATAATTTCATTGAATCAGTTGTTCCTTGCATGTAACTTCACCTATCAGTTTGAAACAAGCAGGAGACAAGCGAGATCATCCTTATCTGTGTAAACCAAACTGGGCAATCATTCCACTATGCTCATCTGCATTTTGGCCAGAAATCAAATTAAAGCCATCTATGCTATAATTAATTATGTTATTGAGAAATTTGGGGAAATTGTTATTATTTTTAAATAATGTATAAATACTCATCTTTGGGCTGAGTCACGGAGGAAGGAAATGCATGAGATAGAGTAGAGAGTAGAATAGAGAGGCATAATTAGGATAGGAATTTTTTTCATAGATTTGTGATTTATGTGATCTGGGTTTGGTCTCTTTCAATTTTGAGTCGTGTAAAGAGGGGCAGGGTTTGCACTATTTTAACTATTGTTTCTATCAATGAATTTTGCGACTTGGAGGAGGCTTGTTGAGAATAAAATCTTGTATTGAATAGGATGGGAGGTTTGATTAGTTTGTATAAAGATACTATATTTTTAATAACAAATTACATTCCGTTTTGGTAGAAACATTATTTCTATAGAATTTATATTGTGCACTACTGTCAGTATTGATTCTTATATTGTAGATTAACTATCTGATCTTCAGTACATAAATCCGTTGTCATTTATCTCTTGTTGTTACTTATTAAGATCGGATTTTTGAGTAACTATTTACTAAGAAATCTACTATCTTATCCTGATTTAATAACCAGTACAACGTTATGTGAACTAATTCCTAATGATATTGGTTCATTATTTGTTGTTTTCATTAAAATTATGTGAACTAATTCCTAATGTTAGTGATTTAGTAGTTATGATTAATTGATCTCTTACACATAGCATGATAAGTAATTACAATGTCATTTAAATGAACTATTTATTTAAACAAATATTCATCATAATATTTTCATGCTAAAATCCCAATTATTATTAGTCTTGCTCTTGGCTTCATGGAGGACTAATCCTTCATCCAATCGAGATAGTATTAGGGAATATACAGTTATATCTGCATTTAGTTTAAAGACCATGTTTCTAGAAGTCCTCTTCTCAAAGAGGCAAATCATTAGAAGTGGTTTGGCTGAGCCACAAATAAGCTTAAAGGATTACTTTCTTGCCAATCTAGTAGGAAGAGAGTCATCTTGATTTCTCTTTATATGTTGGTAAGAGAATAAAGATATTATAAGCCAGTGGAGATATAAAGAAAGGGTATCTGGACCCAATAGAACTAGTTGGAACCACAACTCAACGGATATAGATCTAAGTTATAAATCTTGACTAGGTGGTATTCTTAAAGTGTTGATTAGTCCATTTTTGCAGATAAACATACTCTGTTCTTATGTTTCCTCTTGAAAATTTTTTGTTTTTGTTTAGTTATTCATCTCTTGGAGCTTGGTAGCCACATTTCTTGTTTGTGGAATGGAGATCTTCTTTGTAGGGAGGGTGTGGATGGCCTTTGGGACCATAGTTGGTTGGTAGGATGGATGGTCAGTTTGGGACACAAATTTTGCTATGACTTGTTTTGCAAAGGCTAAATATATTTTTCTGCATGTATGTGTCTTGATCAAATACTTGTTGTTGTATTGGTGCAGTCATCGCCTTTGGGCTGTCAAGGTTAATGGTCTATTTACTTTGTCATTTATTGTTGTCTTTCCTGGTCAAATTGTGATATTATTTAACATTGGTGAATGTTTTGGCAGAGGCTGGCGATTTTGAATGTATCCATGATGCATGTTTTCTTTGATTAATAGAAAACTCTTTCCAACAACTTACAAAAAGAAATCAAGAATCATGGTAAAATGCTTTTCTTAAAATAGTGGCTCACTTTTCAAATAATATAACTCTAATATTTACATTCCCATATTTATGGAGGTATGTTGGCTTTTAAGCACAAGGTAAAATATAATGATTATGATATCCTAGTTCTATGTATGAATTTATTTTAAAATAGATAAATGAAAGTATATGACCATTATTTAATTTCAATTATATTTGAATATAAGAAATATTGGATATCATGAAGATATTATAGAAAGGAAATTATTAAAATAAAATAAAAAATAAAAACATTTTAATATTTTGATAGAAGGATGATTATTATTTGATAATTCATTATTATCATATTAATTATTCTTTTTCTTTATTTTTTTTATTTTAAGTTTGGCTAGTTTGTTTCATGGATTTACTCTTTTATATTATTATTAGTTTGACTTTTATTTTCTTAAGTTTTTTAGAAACTAAAAATAGGGTATTATACATATAAACTTTGTTAGAATGAGATTTCATTGATGGAAGAGGAAAATAATGATGGGAGATTTTTAGATTATGTTGTCAAAGGAGTTGTTTATTGATGTCAAGTATTGATATATTGTCATTGTCAAAGTTGTTGTTGGCATAAGGCTAATGCCAGACAAGTATTGACAAAAGTGTTTTCATTAGACCAATGGTATCACAGAAGGATTGATAAACATGCCAAAGGAGTTTATGGAAAGAGCATAAATGGTTTCAAGAATAATGAAGATCAATTCAAAGAATAGTAAAGGAAAATAATTTTTTAAGGTGCAGATAATTTGGATCCAATGATATAATAGTGGATCACCTCAATTGTAGTTGGCACCCACTTAGATGGATACAGCTCTGAAAGAGATTTCCAATCATATATAGGATTCAGAAGAATGCCTTCTGGATCACAAGTTATTTCCAGTCAAAGGTGAGAACCCCACAATGATGACAAAGGATTTCCTTGGAAGATTTTAATAGAAAGTGGTCCCTAGAGCCATGTCACCCTTAGAGGTCTTCCCTAGAAGAAATAAGGTGGAAACAAAATTAAAGGTTGGGGATGACATGGGACCTATAAATATGCCACAATGAGTAGTGAAGGCTTGGACCGAGTGGTTTTATGTTTTAATCGTTAATGAAGAAATTTGATACAAAACTAAAATCCTAAACCAATTTTTCTCTCCTCATTGGAAAACATATGGTAGTATTTTATTAGGGCATGAAGATGTCAACATGATGTCATACCTGGGGATATCTTGTATGCATTTTCAACATTTTTAGGTGGTCAAAGGGTCTAAATATAAGTAACATGTGAGACCACTCAAATGGCATCATGTGGTGACGATGATGTGAGCATGACATCACTCTAGATGAGATTTCCTAGAAAGTTCATAAGGTGTGCATGCAAAATTTTGATGGGATGACTAGGAGCTAGGCATATGTGGTGGATAGATCACACCAGATGGTCATCGATTGGCTCAAAGCCTAGAGATGACACCCTAGAAGAAAGCTAAATGATGTAAAGTGAGGACGTTTAATATGACTCAACATTGGGAAATGGTGACAGGTACAATCGAAGTTGACGACTAATGAAAAGAGCACAAGAGAAGAGAGTCAGGCCCAATGAACACATAATCCTAGAATAAAATAAAGATAGGTGTTAAAGCTTAAATACCAAGATGTGGTTTTATGTGCAAGTGTAAGACCAAGGGCGTAAAAGAATTACAAAGGAAATAAGCAATTTGGGGCTTAAAGAGAAATGGGCCCGCAGAGTTATAATGTTGTATTTTTAAGGGATTTGGACCATGTTTAAAGAATTCATGTGAATGAATAGAAAACATATTTTGAATACCTTTATGGGCTAAACATAAAGTGATGGCGGAACGATTAAGAGGCTTGGCATGGAAGTAGGTTGACAACTTAGAATTGGAGTTATATGCCATATTTGGTGAACATGCACCAAATCAACAACACTAAAAGGAATATAAAATATGCATGAATGAGTTGGAAACGTAGATAGAGACATGGAAATATCTAGAGACAAATTTGTTTGAATAGCTAAATTTCAAGAAGTGCCAAATTTAGAAGGAGCACTACTAAATTTTGAAAAATTCTAGAAATAAAATTTGAGCAGTTAAGCTTAGTATTTCTGAGAGAGACAACAAATAAGAATTATAAGACTTGGAGAGAATGTTTAAAAGACTCAATTGCAACTCATCTATGATACAAACATATAGGATGTAGGTGATGTTAAGAGACTTTCTCTGAAGAATGGAGTAGTTAAAGATTCAAAGAGTATTGGAGATCATGAATCAGAGGATGATTCACCTATATCAAGAGGCCAAGTTGATTATCAATACATAGAGAATGTTGAGGTGATGCAATATACAAGTAAGTTGTTGTTCTATTATTATTGTAGAACAGTAGGCCATTTATCTTCAAGTTTCCCAATTGCAATCTATAATGAAAGAAACAATTCTTCATGTAGTTACAATGATGAAGGAACTACTTTGATAGTGATACAAAATCTAGACATTGTTAAATAAGTCGATGGTCCCACCTCTGATAGAGAGGTAGATAGGAAATTTCATGTGTCAGTAGAAGAATCACTAAAGTTAGCAAGGGAACAAGTTCTCAAAGAATTTGGGAGTGAAATAGACACTTGTGAATCTAGTAGCTCCTCTATTGAGTTGGAAAATCTTGAAGAAAATATTTATTTAAGAAGGAAACTCATTATATATTTTGAGGAGATCAAGAAGCTTAAAACCTCAAATAAGAAACTAGAAGTTGATATCATTATATTAAACAAGTAGATGTTGAAATATCAGAAGCATGAAAAGAGTTATGAAGCTCGGCATGAAATTCATGTCATTCAAAGCCCCACTCAGAACAAGGAAAATTTGATTAGTGTAATTTACTGAACAACAACATCAAAGGGACCCATCGACTTTGTTAAAGAAATACCCAACAAAACTACAATAATAGAGAAGAGAACACAACAAGAAGACAAACATACTTCCAAAGATAAAGACAAAGTTGTGCAAACCCTCATATGTTTTTTTAGTGGTAACGTAGGGTAATTTTCCTCCAAGTGTCCTAAGAGAAAAAATAAATTGGAGTAGCATAGTCGGAACACTCGTTTTTAGCAACAACCACGAGTTTCTTAGAGAAATTTGAACGGTCATGCATAAAGAGCCTTTTCCCCTCAAAGGGGAAATTATCAGAGTCTCAAAAGCGCCATGAGAGCGAGTATTAGTCAAAGAGATTCGATGAGAAGAATCTATGGTAAGAATAATTCATTTCCCCCCTTATAAATGACGTTGAATGCTACAAGTGTAAGAATTTTTGGCATTATGAAACTGTATGCAAACTTGGTAATGAATACCCTTTCCAAAACATTGGAAACAAAGGTATGGATAATGTTGGGAGCAAGAAAGGACAAATACGTAGGAGTTATTACAACAATCATAAGGAGTTATTACCACAATCATAAGAGAGGTTGGTCTAATGGTGCATGGAGGAAAAAAAATAAATGTTTTTCCTTAAATATTATTAACAGTTCAGACCCTGAAATTCTTGTGGTTGATCTCTCTTACATAAGCTATAATAGATAAATACTTCAACCAGATAAAAGAAGTAGAAACATCCCAAATTAGTCCCCAAAAGAAAGCACAAATAGTGAGAAAGAAGAGAAACAGGTAATTTGTTGATTGGATTTAATTAGTACTAACAAGGGGAATGGTTAGTGGTCTGTATGCTCAAATTATGGCAGGAAGTCACTTAGTTAGGCAAGAGTACAAGATGAGCATAAGAAATAAGCTCATCATGTTGACCAAGTAAAAACTTATCATACCCAGGTGTGGAAGAAAAGGAGAGTAAATCTACTAAGGGAGATTAGATCCCTTGTTCCTCTTCATTGAAGAGAAGAGGTTGGATTCAAGAGAAGCCAGAAAGGACAATTGCAAGGAGTAGAAAGGAACATTCCAAGTAGTGCATTTGAAGGTTAACGGAAGTATTCCCCTTATGTTTTTCCTCAGTTTATGAAATAGCTGAAGTAAACTATTGTTGTTGAGAATTGTGGTGGATTGTAAAGGACTTAAGTAGTATGTCTTTTAGATGACTGAATGATGTTGTTAAATCAGATTGCTAGTTTTAGTATATAGTAATGACAAAACAAAGGTGTTGATCTGTTTATAATTGAGGTTTCCTTGGCTTGTACAAGTATGTTTACAAATTATTAGTGCCAAAGAGGGACAAGGGGATTATACTCAATTTAACATTTAGGTATCAAATTAATCGATTAACAATTGGTATCATAAACTGATACCATTTTTTCACTACTTAAGGATAAGTGTGGAAGATAGAGGTTGATGGTATTGTGGCTACAAATTAATGTTGTCAGAGTAGTCAAAGTTTTTGTTGCATATATGATGAATCATTTGACCATTGTAATGATTTTAGACTATTCTAATTCGTGATTGATATCAGACATCATATTTGTGGAGAGAATGAATATTGGTGAAATGAGCATAATCACAAGGGGAGAATACTTAGTTAAAAATTTCTCAGTAACTGATAACAATGATATCAATTAAGGAACTGGTATCATTGGTATCAAAGGCATTAAAACTTGGTATCATGTACTAATAATTAGTATTACCTTTCATTAGATTTTTGTCAGATTGGTATTCATATTGTTAGTAGGATATTTTCAGTTCAAGCACTTTTGAAATAGTCATGATTTATATGATGCCAAAGTTCATGTTGAGACAAATTCATGAGGTGATTTTACTTACAATAGAAGTCTATCAAATAAATTATATGATGAGTTGTAAGTCTAAGCATGCATTGGTGAGAGTCCCTCTATGTTTGTCACAGAAGCACTTCCAAGTGTTGTACCTTGTTCTTTATCAATTGACAAGTTGATGGTGCCAGTCATGCATAACATAGATTGTTTGTGTTCCTAAAGGTCAAGTGTAACTGTCCAGGGAGGCACTACTATGAGTGTAAGCCTTGCTGAGACATACACCAAGATGCATGATTTTTATTATGGCTTAGTTGTACATGAATGAACTACTTTAGCAAGAGATCCCTCTTGAATACTTGAGGTATATATTGGGAGGAATTACTCCTCTCCTTTCAACTCAATCTTCTCCATATGAAAAAAAGGAACATTCTTAGATTAGATCGAAGATGTTGAAGTTTTAAACATAAGAAGAAGCAATTGAAAATTCCATAAGGGGAACATGACAAAGGAATATTGTTAACAGGGGGAGCATGTTGGTAAATTATAATTTCCATTGATGTCAAAGAGGGAGAAGTACCTCAAACAAAATAAAGGGGGAGGATAAGACCCAACCCCCCCCAAAAAAAGGGAGAAGTATAACAAACTAGAAGTACATAAAGGAGAAGTGCATCATAACAGGAACAACTTCTAAAAGAAGAGAATAGAAAAAAAAATACACTTGTATTTGCTTATGGCATTGCCATCAATTCCAAAGGGGGAGATTTTTAGAATATGTTGTCATTGATGGCAAAGGAAAAGAATATGATGAGATATTTTTAGAATATGTTGTCAAAGGAGGTGTTTTTTGATGTCAAGTATTGATATGTTGTCACTATCAAAGGTGTTTTCGACATAAGGCTGATGTTGAACAAGTATTGATCAAGGTGTTGTCATTAGACAATGGTTTCATAGGAAGATTGACAAGCATGTCAAAGGAGGATATGGAAAGAGAAAAAATGGTTGCAAGAAGAATGAATATCAGTCTAAATAAGGGTAAAGACAAAGAATTATTAAGGTGCAAAGACTTTGGAGCCATTTATGGAATCACATATCACCTCAAACGTAGTTGGAACCCACTTGGATGGATATAGCTCTAAAAGAAAATTCCAGTGGTATATAGAAGTTAACAAAAGGCCTTCTAAACCACAAGTTATTTCCAGTCAAAGGTGAGAACCCATGAAGTTAAAGTAGCAAAGCTAAGTTGTTGAAGGAAAAATTTGGAGCAAGTTAATTTTTGTGTCATTGCCAAAGGTGGTGAAGCTTTTTAGTATAGAATCTAACTAAGAATTCAGGAGAACGTGGCTTACAATGCAATGACTGAATTAATTTATATTGACCAGTGGTGGAGATCCCATGAAATCTCACCCTAGAAGATGTTCCCTAGATGATTTCAAAGTTGCGCACAAGGGGAGTGCTTGGGATTGCGTAAGCTAGAGTGGACATTAACAGATAAAAAAACATTCTCATGTTCCAGTGGAGGTACCACTATATATCTCATCCTAATGGATGTACCCCGGAAGGATCCAAAGTTAAGTGTACAGGTGAGGCTCAGGATGAAGTAGCTCTGTGCGGAGGTGGACAGTCCACAAAACAATGAGAAAGCCTTTTGTTGGTGGAGTTCAACATCAGGTGGTCCCCACAACCATGCCACCCTGGCAAGTCTTCCCGGGAAGAAACAAAGTGCACACAGAAGCAAAGGCCTAGAGTGACATAGGGCCAAGAAATGTGGCACAATGAGTAGCGAAGGATTGGAATTGATGGTTTTGTGTTGTAATTGTCAACAGATAAATTTATTACAAAACCAAAAGCTTGAACTCTTTTATCTCTTCTCACTGGAAGATCTGTGGCAGTATTTTATCAGCACATGATGACGTAAACATGATATTAGACCTAGGGACATGTGGAATGCATTTTCGATGTTTTCAGGTGGTCGAAGGTGCCAAATCTGAGTGACATCTGTCACCACTCAAATGGAACCACATGGTGATAGTAAACTGAGCATGACATCACCCTAGATGGGATTCCCCGATGATCCAGCCGGCTCTAGAGAGACACACAAGACAAAGAGGGCTTATGAACGCTCGAAAATCAAAGTGTTTTGATTATGCTCAAACCAATACCAAAGCGTAGATCTCGTCTTCCTTATCATGGTGATGTGAACTGTTCGTCAATTCGATCCCGTATGTGAAAGTTAGAAGCAGTCAAAGTTGGGTTGACTTTTTGATGACTAGGTAGGCTTAAGGAGTACATAAATTCCACCGAACCCGGCCACTAGATTCTGGCCAAATTCTGGGCAAATTGTTTGCCTCGATAATTTTCCTAATTCGGCCTAAAATCATAATTTTTAAAAATGGTTATTGTAATGAAAAAATTAAATATAATTATATATATATACTGTATATATATATTATATATCTTATATATATTTAAGGGGGTGGGGGCCACCAACCCCACCACCCCCATGTAACCAACGTAGTATTAATGGTGAGGCCAGTGGGAGTTGAACCCACCCGGCCATGTCGTCTGGCCCACTGGGCGGCCCCATAACAATTTTAAAACAAACTACACCAAATATATAATAGTGCGCCCAACCATAATATATGCCCAAACATTAAAGCCTTCATGCGAATCGAGGCTGGTGGGGTTTGTTATTTAAAATGCTAAAAATTATGGTTGAAATAATAACCAACTCCACAACCTTGTTATTTGTGGAGGGGTGAGATTCTACCACACAACCTCCTCCACACTAAATTAACTATTTACCAACTATGCCAAAAAAAATTCTTGGTAACACCAACAACCAAATTATTTAAGAACTCAGTTTTTGCTAGAGCTGGGGAGAGAAGGACTGCATGAATTTCGAGATAGGAGAGGGCATGGATTTTGAGGCAATTTAATAATTTTTGAATGCAGGAACCATGTATTTTGCAAGAAGGAAAAATTTTCAACTTCCCGGAAATTGACAAATTTTATATGGATTTAACACCTCTCATCACCACGAGTGCAACGACACTGTATGTTTTTCCATAAAAGGTCTACATCTTCCAGTCAATTCCAGAACGCATGTAGAACCATGATTTCAGTGAAAACAGGGAGCGAAACCATGAGCCATGAAATTTTCCCAAGGAGGTAAAATTTCACTTTATCAGAATATGGTCAAGTTTATACTTGTTTTTCATGGTTTTCCACAGGGATCCTAATGGTGAAATCAGATTGACAGCTGAGCAGCGGACTTTTAGCTCATCCCTGAAACAAGATCTTTGAGGAATCCCAAGGGAATCTAAAAGATTCCTCGAGTTCTGAATTTTCAGATTCTCAGAATTCAGATTTTGGATAGTCATTTCAGCACTACTCGACACCAAAAATCTGATGGTGTATTCAGATTTATCTTTCTCTCCTTTCTTCTTTCAATCACTTTTCTAAGTGCCAGTGCATATGTTCATCTTCATGTGCGAACAGTCTTCTTCTTGCGATTGATGATGTGAGATTGATGTTTCAGCAAGATTCATAACTTTGACAACCTTTGCTTTACATGGCCTTTGGTGGTGAGGTATATGATGTGTTCATGTACTTCTTCTTTCTACATTATGTTTTATAGATCCATGATCGTTGTTGATGCAAGATCTTGTTTATTACATGTTGTCATGATTCCTTGCTTGGTTTGATGCATATTCTTTCTATGTGATGTACTTTCTGTCATAACTCTTTATGCTATGCTTTGATATCCCTTGTTGTATGTTGTTGGGATACTTTTGATGTCGTCATGCATGTGTTTTGCTTTGACATCCCTTTTTTGCCATGTTGGCGGTAGGCGCACCATGCTTGTTTTTGTGTCACACTAATAGGAGACTTTTGAATGAGAATTCTAGCTATGGAACATCTCTTAGAGCCACTCCTACATGAGGGCATTCTTCCTTGTATGATTGAGACATCATCTCTATGTACATCATCTTTATTGACAACACATAATGCAGCAACCTACACCACCTTGACACTGGGGCCCAGAGACGTAGCCCCTCTTGGACAAACTCCGTTATCAACGGCTTATGTTTTCATGTGCTGATGATTGTTATGTTCCCCTTCCTTATAGTTCGTAGTTGTATTTGTTAATGTTCTTTTAAAAATAAATTTTAACACGTCATGAAAGTAAAAGGTCTTGGAAAGGTCCTTCTTCATGCCCAGACTTGGATCAAGTGGTATTAGATCATTCTTTACGTTTATCTGAATTGTAGTATGAACAATGGAACCTGCAGTGATAGAGAATGAAAGAGCAATGTACAAGACCATGGTCAACATTTCCAAGAGAGTGGAAATAATGTATGAAACTCTACAGAAAGAGATAGAGGAAAAGGAGCAATTGTAGCTTCAGTTGCAAGCCACAGAAGAGGCCATGGAAGAACTAAAGCAAAACAAACATAATCTTGAAATAGGGAATGATGAATTGAAGATGTGCCTACATGAAGAGTAAGAGGAATTTTTTTTTTTGCTATTAGAGCTGCAACCAAAGGACGAAGCCTTGGAAAAGCTGCAGCGTGACTCATGTGAGGTAAAAATTAGTTCTCCATCTTCATGTATGTTTCCTGGTGATGATTTCACTGTGTTTGAAAATCACAACGCAAGAATTGGCTCCAAACTGTTGAAGAGAATGGGGTATGAAGGAAAAGGCTTGGGCATTAAGGGCCAAGGAATTATCAACCCCATCAAAGTGGATGAATTACCCCGTCAAGCAGGACTTGCGTATGTCAGGAAAGAAGTTGGGGAATGCGTTGAGACAGTTAGCAAACCACCAACAATGAATGATGAGCAACCCTCATCAGTTCTTTCCAAATCGAAAGAGAAGGTAAAAGATGTTGATTTCCTTTCGATTTCATCTTCTCATAGTATGATGTTTGTTAGAGATGTGGAGATCCCAGTTATAGGGACAAATATGAGGCTCCTTACAAAGGCAAGGGACGAGGAGAAAGAGCTTGGTGATAACAACCAAGGCATCACTCAACCTTTGGAGGTTGTGAATGAGCATTGTTTTGCAAGCTTGAGATACATTAAAGGAGAGTGCTTAAAGGTGTTAGAGTTGTCCGAGACTTCATTGAGGAAAGAGAATGATGGGAAAGCATCCCCATCATCCCAGGACAGTTCCCATTGTGGGAAGAGAGCTGAGGCAAGCTCTCATTGCCATACTTACATCAAAGACAGGAACGGGAGGTATAACAACTTTTGATCTTCGAATGTTCATTTTGATTATGATCATGTTGTTAATAATGAATGAAGATCAAGGCATTGAAAAACATGTAATTTTTGTGGTTTACCTAACCATACCTTTTCCAAGTGTTGGAAAAGAATGGCAGCACTCATGAAGTTTGAAACACCCTCTCAACAGCATGAAAAGAAATAGGTTAAGCAGATATGGAGGAAGAAAGCCTACTGCAGTCATTGCGATAGAAATGGCCATTAGAGAGCCACTTGTTGGAAGCTCCATCCAGAGCAGCGCCTTAAAGACAAAGAGTCGGTGCATGAAGCAGGTGAAGTAATTGTTCGACAATCCAAATCGCCACAAGGAGGTGACCCATTCACCTTGATCAGTGACAAATGGTTTCTAGACATGTCATTTCATGGTAATTCTTTTGTAAATCATTTTTTTCATTTTAAAGTGTAAAAGTGATGATGTGTTTCCATAATTTGGTCGGCAACAATGATGTCTATTCATGTTCTGAGTCGTATTTTGAGTTTCATGTTAAAACTCTAAAATTGATGTTATGTTTCCATCACTTGTCAAAACAATAGTGCCTAGACTTATGCATGTAAATCATGTGTTGCAGTGATGATGTGTTTTCCGTCACTTTTTGAAGCAAAAATGATATGTTGGCCTTCTTGTCGTAGCTAGGGTATTGCATCTATCTTAATGTAAACTTTGCCACCGAGTATGTGTTATAAACTTGTGGCAAGTGTGGGACATTTGGGTCATTAGTTGGTCAAGTCATTCAAAGCATGTAATTTTCAAAATGAGGTATTATAGGTTGTAGAGGTAGCAAGTGTGGACTTGTCGCTTAGGGCTCCAAAGAACAAAGGTGAAGGAGATGGAAGCGAGACCTTTTCAGGACACTTGTGATGCAAACAAGGTACAAAGAAGTTGCAGGTTATTGTTCATGCTTTTGGAGGACCAAAATCTCCTCAGTGGGGAGGATTGATCCAAGTGGCTCCAGAGAGACACACAATACAAAGAGGGCTTATGAATTCTCGAAAATCAAAGTGTTTAGATTATACTCAAACCAGGACCATAGCATAGATCTCCTGATTGCGGCAGTGTGAACTGTTCATCAATCCGAGTCCGTATGCGAAAGTTAGAAGCAGTCAAAGTTGGGTTGACTTTTTTATGACTGGGCAGGCTTAAGGAGGCCACAAATTTGACCGAACCCGGCCATCGAATTCCGGCCAGCTCCAGCCAAATTTCGGGCAAATTTTTTGCCTCATTAATTTGCCTAATTCAACATAAAATCTGATTTTTTTTTAAAATGGCTATTATAATGAAAAAATTAAAAAAATATATATTTTAAGGCGATGGGGGCCACCAACCCCACCACACCCCATGTAACCAACATACTATTAATGGTGATGCTGGTGGGAGTTGAACCCGCCCAGCCATGTGGGCCTACCCACCGGGCGGCCCCATAATAAATGTAAAACAAACTACACCAAATATAATAGTGCGCCCAACCATAATATATGCCCGAACATTAAAGCCTTCACCTGAATCGAGGATGGTGAGGTTCGTTATTTAAAAGGGTAAAAATTATGCTTGTAACAATAACCAACTCCAGAACCATGTTACTTGTGGAGAGGTGAGATTTGACCACACAACCTTGTCCACACTAAATTAACTATTTGCCAACTATGCAAAACAAATTTCTTGGTAACTCCACCAACCAAATTATTTAAGAACTCAGTTTTTGCCAGAGATGGGGAGATAAGGACTGCGTGAATTTTGAGATAGGAGCGAGCATGGATTTTGAGTTAGTTTAATAATTTTTTAATGTAGGAACCATGAATTTTTCAGGGCGAAAAATTTTCAACTTCTCAGAAATTGACAAATTTTATATGGATTTTACACCTCTTGTTGCCACGAGCACAACAACACTGTCCATTTCTCCATCAAAGGTATGAATCTTCCAGTCAATTCTAAAATGCACATGGAACCATGATTTCAGTAGAAACATGGAGCAGAACCATGAGCCATGAAATTTTCCCGAGGTAGAATTTCACTTTGTCAGAATATGGTCAAGTTTATACTTGTTTTTCATGGTTTTCCGCTGGGATCCTAATGTTGAAATAATATTTGACATCTGAGCAATGGATTTTCAACTCATCCCTAAAACAAAATCTTTGCGGAGTCCCGAGGGAATCTAAAAGATTCCTTGAGCTCTGAATTTTCAAATTCTCAAAATTCGGATTTTGGACAGTCATTTCAGCACTACTCAACGCCACAAATCTAATGGTGTATTCAGATTTGTCTTTCTCTCATTTCTTCTTGTAGTCACTTTTCTAAGTGCCAATGCAGATGTTCATCTTTATGTGCGAACAATCTTCTTCTTGCAATCGATGATGTGAGATCGATGCTTCAAGAAGCTTTAGCACTTTGATAGCCTTTGCTTCAGATGGCCCTTGGTGGTGAGGTATATGAGGTGTTCATTTACTTCTTCTTTCTGCATTATGTTGTACAGATCCATGATTAATGTTGATGCAGGATCTTGTTTATTACATGTTGTCATGATTCCTTGCATGATTTGATGCATAATCTTTCAATGTGATGTACTTTCTGTCATAACTCTTTATGTTATGCTTTGAGATCTCTTGTTTTACGTTGTTGGGATACTCTTGTTGTCATCATGCATGTGTTTTGCTTTGACATCCTTTTGTGCCATGTTGGCGAGATGCGCACCATGCTTGTTTTTCTATCATACTGATAGGAGGCTTTTGATTGAGAGTTCTAGCTGTGGATCATCTCCTAGAGCCACTCCTGTGTGAGGGAACTTCCTTGTATGATTGAGACATCATCTTTATTGGAAACATATAATGTAGCGGCCTACGCCATCTTGACACCAGGGCCTGCAGACGTAGTCCCTCCTGGACGAACTCTATTATCAATGACTTATGTTTTCATGTGCTGATGATTGTTATGTTCCTCTTCCTTATAGTTTGTAGTTGTATTTGTTAATGTTCTTTTAAAAAGGAATTTTAACACATCACAAAAGTAAAAGGTCTTGGAAAGGTCCTTCTTCATGCCCAGACCTGGATCAAGTGTTATCAGAGCGGTATTTACATGTATGTGAATTGCAGTGTGAACAATGGAACCTACAGTGACAGAGAATGAAAGAACAATGTATGAGACCATGGTCAACATTTCCAAGAGAGTGGAAATTGTGTATGAAACTCTACAGAAAGAGATAGAGGAAAAGGAGCAATTGCAGCTTCAGTTGCAAGCCACAGAAGAGGCCATGGAAGAACTGAAGAAAGAAAAACATAATCTTCAAATAGAGAATGATGAATTGAAGATGCTCCTACATGAAGAGAAAGAGGAAAAACAAAGTTTCTATGACAGCTACAAGCAAAGGATGAGGCCTTGGAAAAGCTGCAGCATGACTCATGTGAGGTAGAAAGTAGTTCTCCGTCTTCATGTATGTTTCCTGATGATGATTTAGCTGTGTTTGAAAATCACTCCACAAGAATTGGCTCCAAACTGTTGAAGAGAATGGTGTATGAAGGAAAAGGCTTGGGCATTAATGGCCAGGGCATTGTCAACCCCATCAAAGTGGATGAATTACCCCATCAAGTAGGACTTGGGTATGTCAGGAAAGAAGTTGGGGAATGCGCTGAGAGAGTTAGTTAACCACCAACATTGAATGATGAGCAACCCTCATCAATTCTTTCCAAATGATTCGAAAGAGAAGGTAAAAGATGTTGATTTCCTTTTGATTTCATATTCTCATAGTATGATGTCTGTTGGAGATGTTGAGATCCAAGTTATAGGGAAAAATATGAGGATCCTTACAAAGACAAGGCATGAGGAGAAAGAGCTTGGTGCTAACAACAAAGGAATCACTCAACCTTTGGAGGTTGTGCATGAGCATCGATTTGCCAGCTCAAGATACACTAAAGGAGAGTGCTCAAAGGTGTTAGAGTTGTCTGAGACTTCGTCGAGGAAAGAGAATGATGGGAAAGAATCCCCATCATCCCAGGTCAGTTCCCATTACGGGAAGAGAGCTGAGGAAATCTCTCATCGCCATACTGACATCAAAGACAACAAAGGAAGGTATAACCACTTTTGATCTTCGAATGTTCATTTTGATTATGATCATGTTGTTAATAATGAATGAAGATCAAGGCATCGAAAAACATGTACTTTTTGTGGTTTACCTAACCATACCTTTTCCAAGCGTTGGAAAAGAATGGTAGCACTCATGAGGCGTGAAACACCCTCTCAATAACATGCAAAGAAATAGGTTAAGTAGATATGGAGGAAGAAATCCTACTGCAGTCATTGTGATAGAAATGGCCATCAAAGAGCCACTTGTTGGAAGATCCATCCAAAGAAACACCTTAAAGACAAAGAGTCGGTGCATGAAGTAGGTGAAGCAATTGTTCGACAATAAAAATTGCCACAAGGAGGCGACCCATTAACCTTGATCAATGAAAAATTGTTTTTAGACATGTTTTCACTTCATGGTCATTCTTTTGTAAATCATTTGTTGCATTTTAAAGTGTAAAAGTGATGATGTATTTCCATCACTTGGTCAGCAACATTGATGTCTAGTCATGTTTTGAGCCTTCTTTTGAGTTGCATGTTAAAACTCTAAAAGTGATGTTATGTTTCCATCACTTGTCAAAACAATAGTGTCTAGCCTTATGCATGTAAATCATGTGTTGCAGTGATGATGTGTTTTCCATCACTTTTTGAAGCAACAACGATATGTTGGCCTTATTGTTGTAGCTGGGGTATTGCGTCCATCTTAATGTAAACATGACCACCGAGTATGTGTTATAAACTCATGGAAAGTGTGGGATATTTGGGTCACTAGTTGGTCATGTCATTCAAAGCATGTGATTTGAAAAACTAGGTACTATAGGTTGCAGAGGTAGCAAGTGTCGGTGCATTGCTTAAGGCTCCAAAGAACAAAGGTGAAGGAAATGGAAGCGAGACATTTTCAGGACACTTGTGATGTAGACAAGGTACAAAGAAGTTGCAGGTTATTATTCATTCTTTTGGAGGACCAAAAGCTCCTTAGTGGGGAGGATTGATCCAGGTGGCTCCAGAGAGACACACAGGAAAAAGAGGGCTTATGAATGCTCAAAAATCAAAGTGTTTAGATTATTCTTGAACTAGAACCATAAAGTAGATCTCATCTTCCTGATTGTGGCAGTGTGAGAGGTTCATCAATCCGAGTCCGTATGCGAAAGTTAGAAGCAGTCAAAGTTGGGTTGACTTTTTTATGACTGGGTAGGCTTAAGGAGGCCACGAATTTGACCAAACCTTGCCATCAGATTCCAGCCAGCTCTGGCCAAATTCCGAGCAAATTTCTTGCCTTGTTAATTTGCCTAATTCATCCTAAACTCCGTTTTTTTTTAAAATGGTCATTGTAATGAAAAAATTAAAAAAATATATATTTTAAGGGGCTGGGGGCCACCAACCCCACCACACCCCATGTAACCAACGTACTATTAATGGTGAGGCCAGTGGGAGTTGAACCCGCCCGGCCACATGGGCCAGCCCATTGGGCGGCCCCATAACAAATTTAAAAAAAACTACACCAAATATATAATAGTGCGCCCAAACATAATATATGCCAAAACATTAAAGCCTTCACGCTAATCGAGGATGGTGGGGTTTGTTATTTAAAAGGGTAAAAATTATGGTTTTAATAATAGCCAACTTCAGAACCATATTATTTTTGGAGGGGTGAGATTTGACCACACAACCTCCTCCACACTAAACTAACTATTTAGCAACTATGCCAAACAAATTTCTTGGTAACTCCACCAACCAAATTATTTAAGAACTCTATTTTTGTCAGAGCTGGGGAGAGAAGGACTGCATGAATTTTGAGATAGGAGTGGGCATGGATTTCGAGGAAGTTTAATAATTTTTCAATGCAAGAACCATGAATTTTGCAGGAAGGAAAATTTTCAACTTCTCAAAAATTGATCAATTTTATATGGATTTTAAACCTCTCATCGCCGCGAGCACAACAACACTATCCATTTCTCCATCATAGGTTTGCATCTTCCAGTCCATTCCAGAATGCACATGGAACCATGATTTCAGCAAAAACAGGGAGCGAAACCATGAGCCATGAAATTTTCCGAAGGAGGTAAAATTTCACTTTGTCAGAATATGGTCAAGTTTATACTTGTTTTTCATGGTTTTCCACAAGGATCCTAATGGTGAAATCATATTTGACATTTGAGAAACGGATTTTCAGCTCATCCCTGAAATAGAATCTTTGAGGAATCCCGAGGGAATCTAAAAGATTCCTTGAGCTCTAAATTTTCAAATTCTTAGAATTCAGATTTTGGACAGTCATTTCAGCATTACTCGACGCCAGAAATCTGATGGTCTATTCAGATTTGTTTTTCTCTCATTTCTTATTCCAGTCACTTTTCTAAGTTCTAGTGCAGATGTTCATCTTCATGTGTGAACAGTGTTCTTCTTGCGATCGATGATGTGAGATCGATGTTTTAGCAAGCTTTAGCACTTTGATAGCCTTTGCTTTAGATGGCCCTTGGTGGTGAGGTATATGATGTGTTCATGTACTTCTTCTTTCTACATTATGTTGTACAGATCCATGATTGATGTTGATGCAGGATCTTGTTTATTACATGTTGTCTGATTCCTTACTTGATTTGATGCAAAAAATTTCTATGTGATGTACTTTCTGTCATAACTCTTTATGTTATGCTTTGAGATCCCTTGTTATATGTTGTTGGGATACTCTTGTTGTCGTCATGCATGTGTTTTTCTTTGACATCCCTCTTGTGCCATGTTGGCAGGATGCACACCATGCTTGCTTTTGTGTCATACTGATAGGAGGTATTTGATTTAGAGTTCTATCTGTCCAAAATCTCTTAGAGCCACTCCTGTGTGAGGGCATTCTTCGTTGTATGATTGAGGCCTCATCTGTGTGTACATCATCTTTATTGACAACACATAACGTAGTGGCCTACACCATCTTGACACTGGGGCCCGGAGATGTAGTCCCTCCTAGACGAACTCTGTTATCAACGGCTTATGTTTTCATGTGTTGATGATTGTTATGTTCCTTTTCCTTACAGTCTGCAGCTGTATTTGTTAATGTTATTTTAAAAAGCAATTTTAACACATCTGTTGACACCTAATCCTTGTGATTGGGTAAATATATGTAAATAAATAAATGAGAAATATGAGTTGTCATCAGGAGATGAACTAAGAAGTCTCTCCCTCATGTATATAATAGACCTATCTGATGGAATAGAAAATACGAATCAATTTTTGCTTAATGGAGTTATTGCCTGGCCTGACATGGTATTAGAGCCAGATCTTTTTTTTAGCCTTTATGTCTTTGTAACTCCTGGTCTGCTCCTCTGCTCTCCATATAATTCAGTGATTGATTACCTACAATCTCTGTACCTGCGCTCTCTGCCTGACATCACCTGTGCTCTCTGTACCTGCACTCTCATTGTCTGCCATACCTACGCTCTCTGTACCTGCGTTGTCTCACTACACTCTCATTGTCTAACATTACTTGCATACCTTGCGTTTCAATCACATCGCTTGGTTTTGGCTTTCCATTGACATCGCTTGGGTTTTCATTTCCTTTACCTGCAATATTGAACGCTGTCACATGAAGGAGTTGCGGTGAGTGTGGTCTCATTTGGAGTCTGGTGGAGAAGCGATGTATTGTGGAGATGCGAACGTTGAATATGTGATTAATGAATGCTGGATTATTAATACAGTTATATTTTTTCAGTTATACGCATATAGTTGAATGTTGTTACAGTGATAGTTTTTCAATGAAAACACTGCTCTAATACGCATATAGTTGAACGTTGTTATAGTGATAGCTTTTCAATGAAAACGCATATAGATATGTTAATACGCATATAGTTTTGGGGAAATGGTGTGATTTGAGGTCAAACAAATCAGAGTGGAGCAACGAATATTAACACAACATGGCTATGCGTGGATATGTGTGTTTATGTTATTGTTAATGGACCTGATATGCGTGGTTATAATACCGGATATGCGTGGTTATGTTATTGTTAGTGGACCTGATATGAGTGGTTATAATACCTTATATGCATGGTTATGTTATTGTTAATGGACCTGATATGTGTGGTTAGGTTATATAATAAAATGTTACTGAATGTTTGGTGGAGGCAGAACATCCATGATGCGTTGAGCTCCTTTAAAAGGAGGTTGTATGGTATGAAGAATTGGACTTGTATGCTGTGTATGCATTGAATTCTTTTATTGGTGGCCATGTACGTTTTGAAGGTCATTTTTTCTCTGTGTATTGAATTTGTGATGGTCGTGATTCAATGGGTACATGAAAACCTTGTGATAGAAGTTTTAGTGGACAATAATACCCTTTGAGAATGCCCTTTTGAGTACATTTTTACTATATATTCGCAGAAGTATTTTTCTATCAACAAAACTATTTTTTTTTTAGAGATTCTTCAACGTAAATCACATAAAAATTTTCTTTTGTCCATGTGTTTCAAACCAACTAGTGTGGTTCATCATCAGGACAAGCTGAAGAAACAGATCTAGCTTAGCATGTTAAATAGTCTGAGCAGAGTCTCCAATCGCTAATTTGACCAACGACTAATTTTGACTTTAGGACCAAGGTCAAATTTTTAATTTATTAATTATTATTTTTTTAATGGGAATTAGTTAAATTAGGTAAAAATATATAAATAAATAAAATAATTTTAATTGGTGTTAATGGTTAGTTAAAAAGGTAATTTATTTATTTATTTAATTTATTTATTTGTTAAGTAATATATATATAAGTAAATAATGAGAAAAAAATAAAAATCCTTTACTTAGGAAGAGAGGGTTGGGATCCAACAACTGCTTATCTTCCATCCATCTTCTCTATTGAGATTGTTCGGTCTTTTCTCAATCTCAAGGGCTTCCCTAAATTTTCGGTGATGGAACTGCGAAACCCTAGTGAAAGCTATTTTTTTTTACATAATGCATTTAATCATATCCATGGTGGGAATAGTTCTCACTGGCAAGGAGAACTATCCTGAATGGTCCCGGATGATTAAACATACCCTCATTTTCAATGAGTTGTGGAAAGGGGTGTGTGTCGAAGAAGGAGACAATGACCCAGTACAGCCTAGCTCAGACAAAGAGCTCGTCATTTGGGAAAGCAAGAACAACAAAGCTTATGCATTAATCGTAGCATCTGCAAAATGAAGAGGTGAGTCGCCATATTTCGTCATATTCAACTGCCTTTAAAGCCTTACAAAAGTTGAAAGAACTCTATGACTCACATTCTACACTTGAAGTTGTCCAACTCATGATTAAACTCTTCACTCTTGAACTACAAAATAATGATCCTCTTGCTCTTGCAACTGAAGTAAAATCTATAATGCATGATATCAAATCCACTAAGGTTGTTCCTCTTATCGCTTTTCTCAAGGCAGTTTATCCTACTTACTCCAATTATCTTGAGTCATTGCAATAAAATGGAAATCTCAAAGATATAACCTTTGACTCTCTTGTGAAAAAGTTTGCTGAAAGAGAGAAAGCTTTTGGAAAGAAGACAGCCCCTGAATCTTCTGAAGAGACTGTGTGCCTTGCTCATAAAGAAAAGCATCCTGCTCAAGAATCTACAAGAGGAAGAGGTGGACGAAGAGGAAGAGGAAGATATTTTAGAGGCAAGGGGCAGAAATTCTCAAGGAGAAAAGGTATATTTGCACTGCATTCGCTGCAAAAGAAATGGATCACATGATGCCTCTACATGCAAGCTACAATGGGACAAAATTGAGCAGAAACGAAACCAACAGAAAGGTGAAACTGATGATACAAACAAAGGTAAAGCACCTGAATCCACTCACTATGTTGAGGCACAATGTAACATTGGAGTAAAAATGAATATTTGTTCAATGCTTCACTTTCTTCATGGAAAAATGATTGGTTGCTTGATTCAGGAGCAACCTGCCACATGTCTCATAGAAAAGATTTTTTTGAAGATTTCACTGAAAATGTTGATGGAGCAATATACTTTGCAGGTTAATCAAAAATCAAGCCATCAGGGCTTGGCACAATCAAGCTTAAACTACCTGGTCTTCTAGACTTTCTTCTGCATCATGTTCTATATCTCCCACAGCTTAAGAGAAACTTGTTGTCCTTGGTCCACATTTGCCAGCAAGGTCACTCCATTCATATGTTTGATGGCAAGCTTGAGGTAAGAAAAGTATCTGACTACTCACTTGTCATGAGGGGAATAAAAGAAGAAAGGCTTATCAAGCTGCAAGGAACCTCTGATCATGCACAACATTTCTGATACAATTCTCATCATGAAGAAGGTACACTTCCATCAAGTTTATTATGGCATGCTAGATTTGGACATTTGAACTATGCAAGTCTCCACTTATTGAAGAAAAATGGTGTTGCTGGTTTGCCTGCAATTCCTAGGAAACTTAAGCAATGTGATGCTTGCATTCTAGGAAAGCATAGCAAATAGTCTTTTCATGATTCACATTCAAGAGCACATAGGAAACTTGAACTCATTCATTCAGGTTTATGTGGTCTAATGCTTGTTCCTTCTGCAAATGGAAATAAATATATCATGACATTTATTGATGACTACACCAGAATGTGTTGGGTTTATTTATTGAAGAACAAATCTGATGCTTTTCAAACATTCAAGAATTTTCATAAATGGATTGAAAATGATGCACAATCTCATATTGGGTCTATTCGCACTGATAATGGAAAAGAATACACATCAAATGAATTTGAAAACTATCTTCGCCAACATGGGATCAAACATCAAACAACTGTGCCTTATAATCCCAACAGAATGGTGTAGCTGAAAGAATGAATAGAACAATCTTGAATATGGTACGATCCATGCTTTTCTTCAAAAATGTAAAGATAGTGTTTGGCTGATGTTGTTCTATGTGCTGCATATATAAAGAATAGATGTCCATCTAATGCTATAAGAAACAAGAATCCATATGAAATGTGGTATGGACATGTTCCTTTGGTAAAGCATCTCAGGGTCTTTCGTTCCACCTGTTATGCCTTGATACCAAAAGTACATAGAAACAAACTTGGTGCTAGAAGTCGTAAGTGTATCTTTCTGGGATATTCAATCACCTCCAAAGCATATCGTCTCTATGTTGATGTAAATAAAAAGTTTGTTCTATCTAGAGATGTATTTTTTCTTGAATCATCCAAAACTGACAATATTGTTGAATGGCAACTTGATCACTTGGACAGATTCACAAAAGCAAAATCATTTCAAGAATTTGATAATCAGATTCCACATCTTGAAGGGGGGATTCCTATATTAGATCAACATGTGGAATCTTCTTCTGAAGAACACTCTCCCCCGCATGAAACTCCAACAACGGATGATGCTTTAAGTGATGTAATTGATAGAATTGGGAGACTCAATCTTGATTCAGTCCCAACTCAATCAACAGAGCAGCTTGGACCATCTGAGAAAGGTCCCCCAAAGTGGCTGACAAAGAAACTTGAAAGTGTTCATCCTAATGAAGTTGGAAAGACAGGAACCAGAAATTCAAACTGGCAAAATGGAGGTGATGTAGATGACTCTAATTCACCTGTTGATATGGATGTTTCTTATGATTGTGAATTGAACTTGTCTACAGATTTTGAACAACTTCCTTTAAAGAAGCTGCTTCTCATGATGAATGGCAAGAAGCGATGCAAAAGGAGTATGATGCCCTCATAAAGAACGGCACTTGGAAGCTGGTTGATCTCCATTTGGAACCAAACCAATTGGCTGCAAGTGGGTCTACAAGAACAAGTACAAAGTTGATGGCTCACTTGACAAGAACAAAGCTAGGCTTGTGGCAAAAGTTTTTGCATAGAAAGAAGGGATCGATTATGACAAAAAAATTTCCCCCATAGCAAAATGGGCCACCATCCAGACACTCTTTGCACTAGCAGCTCAGAACAGTTGGAAAGTCCATCAAATGGATGTAATAACTGCCTTCTTGAATGGAGATCTAAAAGAGAATGTTTTTATGTCCCAGCCTGAAGGATTTGCTGAGAAAGGACATGAAGACAAAGTATGCAAACTTGTGAAGTCCTTGTATGGCCTCAAACAAGCACCGCGAGCCTGGTATGAAAAACTAACTGAGCATCTTCTGAAACTCAATTTCAATCATTTTGATCTTGATGATGCAACTTTAATTGCCAAGAAAGTTGGCAAAACAGTTGTATATCTTGTGGTATATGTAGATGATATTTTAATGACAGGCAACAATGAAAGCTACATTGCATCCATAAAGAAGGAATTGGGGAAAAGTTTTGAAATGACTGATTTGGGCTATGTTCATTACTATCTTGGCATTGAAGTAACCCAACATCCAAAGTCCATATTTCTTTCTCAAAAGAAATATATTGGAGATTTGTTGAACATGTTTGGCATGACAGAGTGCAATCCTCTTACTACTCCAATGGAACAAAACTTAAAGCTCACATCTATTGAAGGAAAGGAATTTGAGGATGCAACAAAGTATAGACAGCTTGTAGGAAGTCTCAACTACCTAACTACTACCAGACGAGACATTTCATTTGCTGTTGGAATCCTCTCCAGGTTTATGCAAAAGCCTTGTGAGGGACATTGGTCTATTGCAAAAAGAGTTCTAAAGTACTTGAAGGGAACTCAAGACTTTGGAATCAAGTATACGTAGGTGGATGACTTTAGTTTGATCGAATACTCTGATTCAGACTTCGATGGAGACAAAGAAACTGGGGTATCTACTTCAGGATATGCTATGAGTCTTGGATCAGGAGTTGTCTCCTGGAGATCATGCAAACAATAAGTTCCAGCAGATTCCACAACAGAAGCAAAATACGTGGCAGCAGCTGAAGCAACGAAAGAAATTGTGTGGCTCAGGAAAATTCTTGAAGATTTGCAGGTAAAACAAGTACAATCAACTCCACTCATGATTGACAACACCTTTGCAATAAAGTTGGCCAAGAAACCAAAGTTCCATGATCGTACAAAGCACATCAATACTAAATATCATCTGATCCGACATCATGTTGAGGCCAAAACAATCCATCTCCGTCATTGTTCCACAAATGAGCAAATTGTAGACATCTTCA
>APFE030739324.1:13270-30501 GCA_000404065.3 Pinus taeda | reverse complement strand
TTTCTTCTTTCTCTAGGGTTTGTTCCTGGTGTATATCCTCTTCTTTTGACGTTTCTTGTTCCTTTTCTTCCTCCTCTTAACAATCTATATAAAATAATTTCTTCTCAGCACACTTATGGCCTTTAGTGTATTTTCTATCACAACTGTAATAAAGCCCTTTTTCTCTTTTTTCTTCCAATTTTTGTGGTGTCAACGTTAAAGGTTGTGGATAGCTAGGGGAAACAACACTTCCATTTTTATGATTGTGAGTGGTAGGCTTCCTTGTTGCCATAATTTTGCTTTCCATTTTTCTTGCTAACCTAAATTCCTTCTCCAATGGATTAGGTTCCCATGGCGAACCTCATGTTGACTGTTATCCTTTAAAGTCCCTATGAACACATCAATCGTATGCTCCTCTAGAATATCTTTTACCCTTATATTCACTTTTTGGAAATCCTCAATGTGCTCCATCATTGAACCCTTTTGTTTGAGATTTATCAATTAGCTAAAAAAAATGTTGCTTTTTGTATCCTCATAATGTGCTATCATTTCATCCATAAAAATAGCCCAAGTGACAATTTGTTTACGAGAGCAAAGCCATCGATACCATACAAACTGATTTGGCTCCAAATATAAAGTTGCAATGCATACCTTTTGTGTGTTTTGCACATTACGGAGATCGAAAAATTGCTCCATCTGTAGTATCCATGTTACGGGATCCTTCTCATCAAACATCTTGATATCAATCTTTGGAACATGGTGGTTCTTCGGTCCAACATTAGAGTCTATGAAATCATGATTAACATTTATTTTGTTCTCATCATGAGTTTCCTTTACTACCCTTTCGCCGTTAGTAAGAATTTCTTGTAGAAACTTTGTCAAATTTGTCTTCAAATCTTCCATCTTAGCTTCCACACCTTTCTTTAAATCATCCATCTTAGCTTCCACGCCATCAATCTTAGCTTCCACGTCATTTATCTTAGCTTCTACACCTTTTTTTAAACCATCCATCTTAGCTTCCATGCCTTTTTTTAAACCATCCATCTTAGCTTCCACGCCATACATCTTAGCTTCTACGTCTTTCTTTAAACCATCCATCTTAGCTTCTGTTACTTTTTGTGCGAGTGAAATTTGTTGCACTTAGTCTCGTAATTTTGACATATCATCTTGCATTTCTTCCTCTTCTTCATGAGTCATGTTAGAGCTTTCAGGTTGCTTACTAGGTGTTTCTATTTTCTTTCTTTGGGGCATCAATTACTGATAATGATGGTTCACTATGCCCTCTGAATCCTTCAAACTAATTTTTCGAACCAAACTTATGAAAAAAAAAAAAAAAAAAACTACACACCTTTTTTTACTTTGTAGGAGATCAATATTGAATCTGTTATATCTCTGTAATTTTGGATCTCCAAGGTATAAATTACTTCCTACCGTAACCCTCTGAGTATTCTTTCTAACCCCACAAGTCTGATCAATATTGGATTCTCCAGTGAAGACTTATGCCAAATATCCCAACCTGATTATATACTAGTTCAGTAGAGAGAGCTTGTACGAAGTGCCATGTGTCATTGTTTTGACCTTAGGGTCTAAAACTGATACAAAGAAAACTATAGTCCATCCTCTTTCTGAAACTTCTTATATAATTTCAATATGATGCTCAAAAAAAAGTTATGACGATTTTCCCCAGGTCACCTGTTTGAGATATAATTCGGGATCCTACAAAAACCCTAACTTCCTTGCATCATATTTCTGAAAATATATCGAGACAAGACTGAAAAATTCGGAACCCGGTCAGGAACAAATTTTCGGCTCAAATGAATTTAATTTAAATTTATTTTATTTTTATTTATTTATTTATTTATTTATTTATTTATTTTTTTTGAAACGTCACAGAAAAAAAGTTATAGCGAAAATACCACGATGACCTGTTTGGAGCAGCGAAACCCTAGAATCCAACCTCTGATACCAAATGTTATGAAACATGCTCACAATAAGATAGAAAAGAGAGAATAACACCTTAGAATTCAGCCTCTTCGAGGGGGAAACCTCCTTTACATTACACAAATGAACAATTCTTGGATGATAAAAATGACAAGACCTCCTTTCTCTATATAGGAGTCTAAGGGGTCATAATATAACCAAAGACGACCTAACAATAATAATATAAGGATACAAAAATAACAATAGTGGGCTTCTATGGGGCACAATAATAACAATATGGGGACAATAGCATGGAAAATTTTAGGGGCTAATATTCACAAGTGAGCTAATTTTCCACCTTTTTCGAAAAACAAGATTTGCCAATTTCCATTTTTTTCTAAAGATGATTCACCCAAAATTTTATAGTGTAAAATTATTTTAACCAAAAAAATGCCAAAATTATATAAAATACTGATATAAAAACTATTATAAATTTGCAATGTTTACAATATAGTTAACATTACATTCGTTTTATAATTTGAAATTTGGGACTAGTAAGATTCGCTAAACTTTCTAAACTTTAAGCAAATTTTCATGCTCAAAATTTTCCTTGGACAATAGGGGCACAACAATAACAATAAGGGATAGAATGACAATAGTAATGGGGGAATCACTAGTATTATAGGGACCTAATAGAAAACCAGGTAAAGACACAGTTAATCCTAGCTGATAACCGCTCCACTTAGAACTCTTATAAAGGATGAGACTTTCAACGATTTCAAAGAAGGCGAACAAAATACTGTCATACCTTCAAATTTTTGTTGGTCAATGGCTTGGCACACAAAAAATTGTTGGGACAGTATTTGGCGATTTGCTAGCTAATTTTTCTTATTATATTTGGGAACATGCAAACTTCTCTAAACCATTGGCCTAGACTACCTATATTATATAAATAATCCAATTATGCAAGATAAACTGATGTGGAAAAGACTACACACTTTTTACATTTGATCAATTCACATATCAAAAGATTCAAAATAACCTATTGGTGTACAGTCATTTCTTGAACTATTACATGACCATAATTTAAGGTTTGTGTCTGTACATGTGGAGAAAAAGACTAGAAATGGCTGAAAGAGATCAATACCCATATATTGGATCCTGTCAGGACCTTCCGAGGATTTTTTATATAATGCAATGGCATGAACAAGAGAAATTAGAGGGAGATAAGCATTGATAACTTCAACAATTAGTTTTGTGCATTCGGTTACATTCTCATTGCCAATAAAGCTTATCTATTACAGAGTTTCATATCAGAACAAGACATGAAAACAATCGACGAATCCATGTAAATCCTACTGGTTTCATGATTCAAGGGAACTCAAAGATCTTTCAACCCCTATATCTAAGTAATGGAGGAACGTGAAAAATAATAAAACAAAAGATGGAAAATCAAAATGCAGTTTAGTGACAGAAGTCATACTTCTCCTTGATCTCCTTTGTAAGGAAGGTAAATTCTTAGTAGGCATTGGGGCTAGAATACTTGTTTCTTTGTAAATTATCGGATGACTGTTAGTAGACTTAGGAGAAATAAAATGTGTAATTGTAGGATTAGGGTGATCATCGACAGGTTCAAGAAAATCAAGGGATGCTAGAGGATTAGGCTAAGGATCGACAAGATCAGGAAAGATGTGAGAAATTGGAGGATTAGGTTGAGGATCCACAGGATCAGGAAAGACATGAGGAATTAAAGGATTAGGCTGAGGATCAATGGGCTCAAGTTCATAAAGGGAAATTGGAGGAAGCAAAGGCATTTTCCATCTTCCGTTTTGTTGAAGGGATTAGCACTACACTATAACAACCACATATTAGCTGAGCAATAAGTTTTTAATGTCATTTGTCTTAATAAGTTTATGTTAGATTAAAATAATATATATCTTATCTTAGTTAGGTATTGGCTAACTTAATACACAATGTTGAATGGGTAAATCCCCTCAAGCAATGGTGGAATTTTTTCTTGTAGTGGAGTTGCCTTCAAAATTCCATTCACATTGATTCCTTGTTGCTTCAGTAATGCTGAAAGAAAATTTGAAATTGAATAAGTGAAACCCCTTAAAATATTATCTCTAGGCTAGTCAGTGCGCAAATAACTGATATACTTACAACAACTTTTCCCCTTCCATCCTCAGAGCCCAAAGTTCCATTCCCAAGTGTCCATGAGTCAAAATTTAACCGACAAGGCAGTGTCTAAAATCCCTGGATAACTCGACTTATGTGTGTGTTTCTCGGTCGTTTTCTATTAGAAACAAATTATTTAAGATACCATTAAAGTTTAGATATACATCATAAAGTTCAAACTATAGCTCAAACGTTGACAAGGGATCTAATTTATATTAAGAAGGACATGCTTACCTCCGCCATTAGACTTGTAGACTTTCTCTCCTCCAATTGTGTTAATTGACCAACTCACACATATACCTCGACACCACAATTGAGTAGATAACATTTATTTAACTCCAACATACTCTTAGACAAGGGACCCTTAATAGTCTTTATCCCCCCTTCCACAATGCTATATTACATAAAACAACATGTAAACTTAGGACATATGTACTTGTTTAATTGTTGTCAAGGTTTCAAACTGCTACCAATCACCTAGTTTATTTAATATATATGTCTTCTTATCAGGTGTCAGATTATATTGGCTTTGACTTACTTTCAAAAGGAAAGATAATAAACATAACTCTACATGCAGGATCTAGAATTATTCTATGCAGAATAGAACTTATGAGTTTGATCCTGTCAATGAAGCAAATGAACCACCTTATCTAGTAGTAACATCTTACCAATTTACCTAGTTTATCCAGTTGACTAAGTTGCGCCTAACCTAGTAGCAGTAGTAGACCCATAAGATCCCGTTGCTTACTGTGCTTGAATCTATATACACACTCAAGTAATTGATATGATTTTAACCTGGAACATATGTAAATAGAGACTGTAATGTAACAAATGTGAGCAGAATGTAACAATGAAGCTCACTAGTAACAAAGCTAGTATCAATCCCATGTATTCCAAGTAGCATAGTGATCACCGGGAGTATATCCTAAAGACCCGAGCTTTCCTAAAAGGGAGTCTTCATTGGATGGAGTGGCATACATAACTTAGTGGTGGTTTATCTGTCCAGTGACTCCATTCAATTCAAAAGAGCTTCTCCAATGTAGTTTTGACTAAGTAAACCTTTTGTTTGTCATATTTCCGAGGCATAGTCCCCCTCCATCCTTGGGTTGAGCGAGCACCAAACATGATTTATTATGGCATTCTTAAATAGCTTCGGCTATTCTGTGCACTTTTTTTTTTTTTTTGGCTCTGTATGTTCGAATTTGGACCAAATTAGAAATTCTATTAATTCACACCAGGAAAAATGCGTGCCCAAGATATGGAGAAGCGGTACAAATCCACTCTAAGTTATGACATTATCTCCACATCCTCATACAATATCATAACACGATTTTTTTTTAGAAAAATATAACGAATCTTGGGGTGGAGTGCAATATAGAGAGAGACAATACATACATTATAGTGGTGATACTCGTCCTCTACTACATCTTCGTTCACTCCATCGACAATTGTTCCTATGCCTCCCAATACAAATTAAAATTTGATTTTGGAATTTGATCTTGAATGTGAAGGTAGGATTGAAATAATTACCCGATATATACGAGAACACATCCCAGTTACTAAGCCCTTTTCCATCGGCGAGATAGCCTCCCTCCAGATTGAAATGATGGAGAGAAGATATGGTGAGTGGATGCAATGTATCTGATAGGCGGAAGAAGTTACGCCGACTATAAAATATGATGGGAAGTAGCTCCTGCTCAACTCAACTTTCTCCATTGGTGATCTCTTAAATAGAAGAAAGAAATAACTTAATAAGGAGCAGTGTATGCATAGCTTAGCTGCTATGGAACCAACATGATATATAGGAAGAGAAACAGGAGATACAAGAAGAGAATTACTAGTTTCAATATACGATCTATGACTTGAAGGTGTGGTGGTATTTACCTAAAATTTCTATATTGTATAATTAAAAAATATAAAGTTAATAAAAACAACACAAACTTGTGGGTACTCATGCGGTGATTGCATGCAGCCCATGTTGCAGTATGATTATGAAATTGAGCGTGCTGTCTCTACTAAGCGCTTATGAGTAAGCCATGGATTCTATTCAACAAGTGCTTTACTTAGCTAGGACCAAGTTCGATTATTTCCTCCTACGCACCTTTTTTGTGTGCTTGATCTTTCAGTACGCAAGAGAAATGGCAGTGTCGATGAAGTCACTACTGGACTATGCCTGGACAAAGGTGAAGAAGGGAGGAAAATGCAAAGAAGGGAGGGAAATGCAGAAAAAAGTGAAGCACAGGTCGATCATTCGCATCTTTCCTGCCAGCCACTACTAGACTACGTTTCCAGCCACTACTGGACTACGCTTGGATAAAGGTGAAGAAGGGAGGGAAATGCAGAACAAAGTGAGGCACAGGTCGAGCCTTCACATTTTTTCCTGTTGGAGATGGATAGTTGAGCATTTATGGTATGTCTGATAAATTATGTTTCCGATATGTGTTCGATAGTAGCAATGTTCCAATTCTATTGTGAGCCTTTCATAGCTCTTATGGGATAACACTTGTTGATGTAGCAACCAAGATTTACTACCGAAAATTCCCCTCTTCCCTCGCTCGTTGCCTTACTTGTTGCTAGCCATTTTCTATGTCAATTCCTGATATATTCCCTCCCAGTGACCAACTCTTGAAATGATATTAAAGACTGAGTGAATGAAGTGGGTCGTCACTCATTTCATTTCTTGTGTTTTAATCCATTCATGGAATTCATCCATGTATTCAATTAGATATATACTAATCTCTTTGTACTTTCTTTATATAGAATCATAATAATATTCATGCTTGAGACAGGATGAATGACTGAATGAAGGAGAAACAATGAGGAAGTACTCGTCTTGTGCCTGTATTATTGAATTCCTCAAGTTGAATGCTCTCAGGTAAGAAATGCCTTGAATGCTTCAGCTTTCCTTTCTCTTTTAGTAAGGATGAAGCATGTGTATAACCATAAAGAAATAATGGATATCACAGAGGGTTGTGAAACACCACTTGTTTCAGCGTCACTAACAGTTAAAGCTACAAGAGTAGTTTGAGATCCTCTAGCATCAACAACACCACTAGTAGCGCCAACATATTCTCCAATTGCAGCAGTCTTGGATTGAATCTCCATAACTTTAGCGGAGATTCTTGTAACTTGAGCAGGCACGGAATGGAACCACCGGACTGGACAGACTTTCAACAACCTCCTGCTGCTCAATCATCGTGGACCGTGGCCTTGTAAGTTGACTTTACCCTTTTTAGAATGAAATTCTCTTTAGACATTTAATAAATCCTTTCCGAGAAGGGCACCATACCACCAAATTGTAAATTTTTAGTTTAACATTTTTACTAATAAATAATTAATTTTAAATTTCCATTTAAAAAAAACAAAATATTCATTTCATTTTCTCACGGTGTGGAACTTTTGGAAGGCCTATTAATTAGTGATTTCGTTGATAATATAATGGTTCATATCAAACACAAACTAACAATATTTATTAAAATGGCCCAACAACGATGATGGTAGATTTCATGTCACACTGTCCAATAACAATCATAATCATGTCATATATGGTCTTTTGGATATAATTAAATGGGACCCAAAACCATAAAGATGTTATTTTCACATGCAAGGGACAATAGCACCAGACATACACTTATTATAATGTAAAAAGACCTGTTACAACACATGGTTTTGAATTCTTCCAATTTCCTAGAAAGAGCAATTGGCCACCTAGCCTAGAGTGAATATCAAAATTCATTGTTCTCTTCCTGCAAGGTTTTGGACGAGATGACTTGACATTTTTAATAAATAATCTTGTGAAGGGTTTCATATTTTGTTTGATTTATAAGATGGCCATGTCTCTTATAAATATAATAGTAATTACTTTTGGGATTAATGGCTAATGTTAAACAACCTTCCTTCCTTTTTAAAGCTTTCACAATCATTGGTATTATCTTAGATAAGCCTCCTTTCGAGGAAATGTTGTTTTTGGTAAAGCTAAGGGTAATTTTATTCGACCCAAGTCCTCTCTAGCATTAGAGAAGGACTCAGAGAACAGTGGTTTAATGTAAACTCTTATAGGTAGGGGTCTTATCCTAATCTTAAATTTTGGTGTGGAATGTGTAAAGAATGTTGTTTTAATTTGAATTATTAACTTTATACTTACTGTGTGGAGAATTCGTTTTATTTTCAATTGTCAAATTTGATTTAACATGTGAGGAGAAGTATTTTGTCATCCATGAAATAATTTGTTGATTCAATAACTTGCGATACTTCCATAAGAATATTCATACATAGATACAAACAATTTTGGAATTTTTTTAGAATATAGTTGTTATATGTAAAATGTTTTTTTGTTTCTTCTTCGTAACTTTGGAGTTCACTTTCTAGAGCGCAAATGTCATCAAGTAGCCCTTGGATGGCATTGGATTATTTATGAAATTATGATAGCTTTATTTTGGCACATGGGCATAAATTTTAACAATGATCTAGGTATACTTTAGGATGTTTAATCTTCCTTTGAAATACTTAGGTTTTGAAAACTTAAAAATTATTAAAAAAATGATGGACATCTTGAAAACGATTAAGACATGATGGAAATCTTGACAAAAGTTGGGAGAAGATGTATTGGGGTATGATGGGAAACCTAGACAAAGGACATGATATTGTCATGTTTATAATTCCTAGGTACCATGGTACACTGCAATTCCTTATCTACAAATTGAATGTGAGAAATAATGCAAAAATACCTTAACATAGATGCTACAAGTACAAAGCAATGATGAATCCAAAAGAGGGGAAGGGGATAGGGGGTCCATGGGAAAGGTTTCCTTGTCATGTATAAAATTATAAACTCCCCACTTTTTGATAATTCATCTCCATTTTCACCTTATGCATTCAAGCAATAATCCTTGGGGTGTGTTGTAGAAAAATGTGTATCCATGGAAAACGAGATATATAATGTGTAATTGGAAAGAGAAGGATTCATCTTCCATAATTCTTTTAAGAAGTGGAATGGTCTTCCATGCCTACAACTACTTGCATCTTACTCCATGAATCTATGAGCATGAGAGTGGGAGTGAGACTATAGTGAACCAGTGGGTTCTCTACATTGTTTGGTTGTGATAAAGAGTCCATGTTGTATGATTTTACAATGATCATAGAGATTTCGGAAAGACAGGAACTCTAAAAACCTTAAGTTTGTGTTTAAAATTGATTAAAACTAAGATATGAACTCTCCTCCAGATCTCCTAGAGGAAATTTAGTGGCTTGGACCCTTCTTTCCTTCATTATTATGCTAGTTGGGATGGATTCCCTAAGGAAGTGGATGCACATAACTAAAAGGTATGATATCATGTTGTGAATAGTTGAGAGGAAGAGTTACATCCAATAATTAAGAGTTGGTTGAGGTGCCTACAGAAATACACACACACACACTAATAATTCATGGTATATGTCTAAATTTAGTTGAACCTTGAGCGTCGTAGGTTGGGTTGAGTGAAAGAAAGAGTTTGTACATGGTCATTTGTCCTTATGGCCTCGTATCCTAACTTGGATGTGGAATCCATAATAGCTGTACACATCTAGGAGATAATCGTTACTATATAGTCATTTTCTTAGACATCATTCTAAAGAAGATAAATATTGATCTCTATTTTGCATCAATGTTGTTTAAAATTTTGAATTATGTTTGAAAATGAATTCTGATCATGGAAGGGAATACAATATTCATGAAAATGAACACAAGCATGCACTGATATGATAACCAAGGTTTCATGGTGTGTAATCATATATCTACGTTGTGAAATCAATTGTTATTATGCAGTATGTGAAATGTTGGGCATTTGAATAATTAATGAATATTCATGTTTAACATTTAGCTATGTTATTTATTATAAGGGTGTTATCGGAAGCCCCATTTTTTTCACAGTGGAAATATTGACTAATAAATGAGGATGTTTGGAGAAGTGGTGAAGTGGGCATTCTACTACCAACGTGGAAGGGTGATGCAGGTTTATGCAGGGACAAATGAAATAAAAATTTTAATAGAAACACAAAGCTACAACGAAAGCTAAACTTCAATTCATTAATAACAAAATACTTAAAATTGTTTACATGCAGAATGGAAATAAACTATCTCGGGCAATGGTAGCTTATCTTTGAGAAGAGATGTGACAGCTACATGCCTCTGAACTGTGTTACAATGAAGCTCACAGACATTTTTATTACTGCGAAACAATGGAAAACCCTAACAATCCAAAAACCTAACCCTAGGAGATGAAGTGCCAAACTTTTATGGGCCTCGTTGGGGTTAGTTGGTACACCAACTTCTCGAGGTCATAACTTTGGCATACGATCTCCGTTTGATAGTACGGTACCTTGATAGAAAGATCTATCAAAGGACTACAAACCCCTACAATAAGTTGGAATTTTTCCTATTTAAAAAAAAAAAAAAAATGTAGTTTAGGGCCTCAAAACGACTCTAGAAGTTTAGGACCCGAAAAAAATTGCTAAAAATAGTAAACTATGCTACAATTGAGGAAATGAAAAGAAACAATGCTGGGGGTCCAAGTGGAATAGGCGCTTGGCCACCAATATCCACCTAGATGAATCCTCCCCCCTTAGGAAGCAATGCTCCCCATTGTGTTGAGTGCCTCCATGAGATGGGGATATTTTTGCTGAACTTGGTCCTTTGTGAGCCATTTGCCTTGGTGTAAGAGTTGGCCAACATTGACAACTCGATACAGTTCAATAATTTGTTTGTGATTGTTCTTGATTGTTATAGATCCATTTGGGCACATCAACCCTAACTTACAGATCAGTACTATTACGGCCCATCAAACCTTAATTCAGTTGTTACATGCCCTAAATGAAGTCAACCATTAGAATGCCTCCTTCCCAAGAGATTCTATGATTGAAATCATCCAAAAACTACCTCTAAGAAGATTAGCGTAGGCAGGCCTTTATCAGGGTGCACTGCAGTGCAGCCCAGTACACACTGCCAAGGTGCATTGCAGTGCACTTGAGCACTCTTTGGCCCGCGCTGGGCGAATTTGAGTGAAATATGCATTGGGGTTTGGAATATTCTTATCCATAGGATGCTTCTAGAAGTTTCCCAAGACTATCCACTCCTTTGGGCTAGAAATTGGATGAGGGAGGAAGTTAAGGAACATCAATCCCTTTATCCCTTCCTCCATGGAACTAAGTCCTAAGTTTGGGAGGGAATTCATTGTCACCATTTATGGCATAACTTCCTTCATTCACCTATATAAATACCACTCATCTAAGTGATCAGGGGTTGGAAATCATTGAATTATAGGGAGATGCTGTTAGTATGAGACTTGAGTTGGTTTCAAGTATTGTAATGATGTCGAAATGTCTTGCTTGTTATGAGGAGAGGATGGATTGGCAAGCGCTCGGTTCGCCACCACTTGTGCTAGTTACCCAGAATCTATTGTCTTTTAATAGAGGAACCAGTCAACCATTAGGGATCCTTCCTCAGTTGCCTATTACTTTGGGAGGAAAATTTGTTTATCTGAACGTGATGGTAGTCCCAGGCCCTTTAGATTACAATTTACTTCTTGGGTGCGACTATGTTTATGGCATGGGAGCTATTGTTTCAACACTCTTTCGAGTGATTTGTTTTGCGCATGAAGGCAAAATTGTCATTGCTAACCAGCGTTCATTTCCCGGTCCAAATATGGCTCCCAGTCAACCATCTTCCCTAAATGGTCCTTTTGTACCAATGGTATCATCCCCGCCATGGGTTAATTATGTGGCAACCTGTTCCATACCTACATCAACTGAAGACCAATTCAGTGATGTTGTACATCATGTACTAGGGGCATTGGAACCAGATATCTCCTTCATGACCTCTTATGAGTTGTGATTGAATCCGAGGATAGTTCATTGTCTTGTGTCAACCTTGTTAAAAAATGAAACAAGGGTATATGAGGATAGTTCATGGTCTTGTGTAAACCTCGTTAAAAAATGAAACCGAGGATATGTGGATAGTTCTTTTACTATGTCAACCTCGTTAAAAAATGAAACAGGCCCATGAGCATGGTTCCTTGTCTTGTGTCAAGCTCGTTAACAAATGAAACAAGGAATCTAAGTAGAGTTCCCGGTATTGTGTCAAGCTCATTAAAAAATGAAATAAGGTCCCAAGTTCCAAGTCGAGTCTTTGATTAGATCTCATAAAATCCCCGTCGAGTCTTTCACTTGATCTCGTAAACGAACCTTCATTCCATCCATCTAATAGCCACAAGTAGTCTACTTAGGTGAATGTAATGAAGCTTGGGGGGCATGCACCTAATGGTAAAGATTAAGTTTCCCTGTAGGTTATGTGAATGGAATCACCCCATTCACCTTTGTCCCTATCTGGACAAAGCCAAAAAGTTGTTGGATAACCGTCCTGTTTCACCGTAGCGGCTTCCATTTGGTTACAGGAGACTCCCTTTCATCATGCTAGGGGCATGTAAACTTGTTGTGTTGTACAACAACCCCGCATTTCATAAAATTTTTATACAAAATCATAATATGAAATGGGTCCCTTTTAAATTTAAACTTAGCTAGATGTGTAAATAAATTGGTATTAACCCATCATAAGAAAACCCTTATTAAAAGGCTTAAGGTAAATGAACCATTTTAAAAGCCTTTTGAATAGAAATAAAAGTGTGACTTTAATTTTTTTTTATAAAACTCTTCATTATTGCAATAAAGCGATCGGAAGATCGCATATCGCAATAACAAAGGAAACTTACGAAAAAACACATTCATTCTCTCCAATCCGAAAAGGAAATCACAATCGGAAATCAGAGATATCAAATGCCAAACACAATATAAAGCAGCCCTTTAATTCCTCTGATGCGATAAAACATATTGCAATCGGCAAATCGGCGATGACAACAACAAGCCAACACATGATTGAAGGCGGGCTCAAATCCTTCGATGCGATAAAGCATATCACAATCGGCAATCGACAATCGGCGAAATCACAATGACAGAATAATAAAGCCCGAACCTATCCTCCGATTGCAGTGTATTAATGAGGCGCACATCTAGAGAATATATTTAAAAGGTTTGCATGCATTGTATCAGCTTTCGGTGATTGGAGGTATTTAAAACAAACATTAAAGCCTTTCCCTTAATGTTGCCGATCACCGATTTGCGATTTACCTCTGATTATCTATCAAAGAAATCTAATCCACGCTTGAATGAATCATTCGACATATAAACGACATGATGGGCATTTAAAACTTTCTTACCATGATTGACAGGTTAAGTGGCTAATCAATGAAGCAGTTAAGGGTAGATATTTCCTTTAGATTTTATCTGTAGCAATCTTACTATAATCCATTATCACTTGATGATCGATGTAACTCTTTTTCATTATCATATTGGTCTATAGCAGCATTTCTCTGTATCACAGTTTTTCAATCGCTTGTGCAGAATTCTGCTGAAATCAGAAATTTGAAACAAATGGGGAAGAAATCAAATAAATCTGCAGCAACAGCTCCTACAGCAATAGCGCAGCCAGCCAAATATCCTGGACCAAGCAAAAAATGGGTAATCTCAGACACTACGTGCCTTGGTCTAGGAAACACTAGCTGGGAGAGAATCTACAATCTAATAAAAGCATAAGAGCCTGAGGAAATATCAGAGAAAGCCACAGCTGACTCAAGTAACAAATCCGAAGCATCCCTCAAAGATTTAGCTTGTTCATATCTACATAGAATAGCAGCGCAAGAAAAAATCCTTCCATATACTGATGTAGTGATATGGGTAGTAGAAGAAATTCCAGTCTCAAACAGAACATTTTGCACAGCTGACGGGAGGATATTTGGCTCGTTTCAGCCTGATGATCTAAGGAAAATGTATCACTTACCTGAGCCTAAAAAGTGGTATAACAAAGCCTTCCTTGAAAAATTTGCAAATGAAAACAAGTCAGAATCGGCTCTAATTAAGCAGTGGAGACATTAACCCGAGAAGCACAAGCACGAATCATCAGGTAAGTACTCTGTGGACTCATTGGCTTCTCCTTACTGTTATGCCGGAGCTATGATGTGTAGAATGTGGGGAATACATGACTCTGCTAAGTTCACCATTGAAATGGTCCCTCTGATGGAGGCAGTAATCAATAGCTATGTGATGGATTAGGCAAACATTTTGTTCGACAAATTAGCCACAACAATTCTCGAATTTATATCAAATGCACGTAAAACTACCAGGACCATTCCCCCTTTTTATTACAGTGCTTAAATTATGGATACTCTTTACTTTAATTCTGAATATCCGATACTTGGATGGAGATGGACTCCCCAAGACCCTAAGCCAATCCATATTTATCATCAACTGTTATGGAATGCTCACTACAAAAATCATTTGTATAAAATTTGCAATGGTTTTATGTTGCCTATATATTATGCTATTTTTGATAAGCCTGCCCCCAAAATTTCCGAGGAAGCAGGGATCGACTTGACTACAGTAGGTAATTGGTTTGGAGAAGACAAGTTTACTTATATAAGGCTTTTTGGTAGCCTTACAAGACCCCATGTCCTTCCCCTGTATGTGCCCGATAAGTTGTTAGCTCGGGAATCGGCCTATTAGATAACAACAAAAGGGACATCCAAAACCCTTAGAAATTCCAAGAAACAGGTTTGGCCTACATTCCCTTTAAGATGCGATGTTTTCACTCTTCATGATTACAAACATGAAGAAAAGGAGGCAGAAAAAATACAAATGATAAATCTTGCAACAATTCCCAATAGGCAATATGATCCAAGAAAAGTTGCCTATAATGTTCTTGAACAAGCCAAACTTACAAAGTTTGATCATGAAAAGGATGACTTCGATGACCTATTTTCCTCAGCTGAATCACTATTTCAGGTAAAATCATTGGCCAGGATCAGGTATCAAGATGAAGGGTTGGAAATGTTTAATATGCTTAGAGAATAGAGGTTGCAAACTCTTCCTCTATACTTATTAGCCACCACCCCAACAATCCAATCAAGCGAGCCTAAACAACAAATTGTTGACAAATCTCCTACGGTGGGAAAAGTTCCTGAGAAAGAAAAAGCACCAAAACAGGAGAAAGAATAGGGAAAAGGCAGTGAACACATGGAGATAAATACTCAGATTGATCCCAATGGCAACAGTTCGATTCCATTATAAGCAATCTTGAGAATTTGCAAGGTTTTAACATGCCTGAAGTGACAATTGGTCACAAGACAACAACAAATATGGTTCCAACTGAAGGAACCAGCGGCCTACCCATAAGTCAAGATGTAGAGATAATTCCTAAGGATCCATTGGATGAAATCATTTTGCATATAGAAGAAATACCACCTTTAGATGTCTTCTATAGCCCTAAGCATAGGGTTGTAGTAAAAGACGAAGGAAAAAGAGAAAGATTGATCAATCTTCCCTTTTACCTGCACAGACAGATATGGCTAATGTGGTATGGAAAGAAGAATTCAATCCTTCCGAAGACCTCACAAAACTCTCTCAATATGTCGGGGCATACTCGGCAGCTACTATGGATAAAGCATCAGAGGTTAGCAATTTACTCAAAGAAAAAGATCAAACAATTGTTTCATTGGAGGAATAGGGATCTGAAAGACAACAGAGGATAGAGCAGTTAGAACAGAAATTGGCAGCACAGCAGCAATTAAACAATCAACTAAACGAGCAATTGCTCTAGGAGAAGCAAAGGATAGACCAAAGTGCAGTTCAGAAACAAAAGGAACTATCCCTAGCACTGGCCAAGCTGAAATCAATAAATGAACAAATGAGTAAAACAAAAGATGAGAAAATCACTCAACTATCACAACAAATAGAAAATTTCAAAAGTTTTCCTCAACCAGCAGAGTTCAGATTCGAAGCTCTCCAGATCAATAAAGCATTGATTAAACAGTTAAATTTACTATGTCATAATATTTCCCTTGCTGAGCCCCTCTATGAGATTTCTTCATCAATGATTGACAAATCGGTTGACGCAAGGCAGAATTTGGAACAAGCCGATGATGTATTAACAAACTTTCTTGCCTTGCAAGAAACTAGTGAAGGGTAAGCTGCAAATCTGCCTAGAATTCTAGAATCACACAAGGAAATTATTTTCCTAGAATGGCAATCACAATTGATGAAAGCAGAAAGGGAAACTTCAAGATGTAGATCAACAACTGGTAACTTGATTGAGTTAATTAATGATACTCTTTATCTATCTAATTTGATTTCAGAGTGCACTCCAGGTAAATTGCCATCAGCTAAAGCACTGGAACAATCATGCAAATAGGATTTAGAACAGAAGGAGAGATTAATAGCAGGCATCCAAAGTTTAACTTGGGACACCTTTTGGTTCTTCCTAGTTAAACCATACAGTCAAAAGGCAGCACTGAAATGTTTAACCGATGCAATTGGTTACATGATTCCCGAAATTCATGATGCTACGTATTCAGACCAACTGCATTCACATCTGAGTCACCCTCCAGAATTGCAACCAATGCTTGTTATCTGCCAGTTCAAGCCAAAGGATGATCGGTCGAAACAGTGAATCATTCTACCGACTGCAAGCATACTCATTTCAAGGAGATTTTCATGATTTTGTTATACCACATCATAGCATTTTTTTTTCATAATCAGTTACCTTAGATAGTATTTATAGACCCTTTCATGTCTTTAGAAGGGGTCCTTATTTTTGTATCAAAACTTGGATCGGGAGTCACACTATTGTGCTTCTGATATATATATATTTTTATGAAGACTGGGCCTATATTCTGAATTTTAATGAAGAATACTTTGATGAGATATGCACTACTGCTTTTTGTGAGAGTATTTCTAAGTTTGAAGACGGAATCTGAATGTGATTGATATCGGGAAAGATTCAAATTACATATGGTACTATTATCTATGTCTTTGCTCCATTATTTTATATGAATCATTGTTTATTCAATCTTGCTATCATTTGATATATGTATGTGTTTTAACAGCAATCCTTATACTTATCACTATTGAATGTTTAAAGAATGTTATTCTTTCAATCATATTTATGTCAATGATATATGAAGAATAGTGTAATAATATTTTAATGATTACTTTGCTCAACTATTTGAACAAAGTAATTATCATATGAATTAATGTCTTTATTTATCAATAGAGTCATCTATATGCCTATTTGT
>APFE030739324.1:0-12710 GCA_000404065.3 Pinus taeda | reverse complement strand
CCGATGTTGATGCAGCGATTTTCGAGGCATCAACATTTTTGGCGCTAGAAGGAGGGCATGAACTGTGAATGGCAAGCAAACCCAAACCTACAACCCATACTAAGAGTAAATCTCCCTCCACCTCACCTCCGACTTCTCCTTTGCATGTTGGAACTCGAGTCTTCAAACGAGAAGAAGAGGAGACAACTACCACTGCTCAACCCCAACATATCCCAGAGCGATTAAATCCAGAGTCTCCTGAAGTACATTCTCTTATCCATAAACTTCAAGGCTTCTCAATATCACCATAAAAATATGAGGTATCTCAAGGCAGTGAGACTTCGCAATTCATTCCACCTCACCACCTCACTAGATTTCAGAGTGGGAAGCTTGGTATTGAACCTACTGAGTTGCCTTTACCTAAAAGGAAAAGGGCAAGAAAAACAACTGAAGGATCTGATAGTGAGACTATCTCATCATCATCCTCCATTTCATCTTCTCCAGTGCGAAGTCAACCATCCACTCCTCCATTACACATTGTTGTTCAACAGGGATCTGGAACTTCAACATCTCAACCCCCTCAGACTTCAATATCTTCTCCTTCCGAATCATCTGGAACTTCATCAGCAATATCACCAGGTAGTAGTTCAACAATGGCACAAAATACATGGAATAATCCTGGTGCAGTCACCATGCCTGCACCATTACACCCATTGCCAGCACATCGTGAAAAATGGTTGCCGAAATTTAATCCAAATGCAGGAATACAAGCCGATGAGCATATTAACAACTTCATGTTGGCAGTTAACTTAAAAGGAGTTACAGAGGAGGATGTTGTTATACTTTTCCCTTATACCTTACAAGGATAAGCTGGATCTTGGTATTTTTCCTTGCCATCAGGATCCATTACAAGTTGGAACATTTTTCAAGAACAGTTCTTCACTAAATATGGTGATGACAGATCTCTAGCAACATTAATCAATGATATTTCGAATCTTAGGATAGAATCCAAAGAACCTATAAAAGAGTTCAACTCACAGTTTAATAAACTCTCAAATAAGATTCCAACTACCTCTAAACCTAGTGAGCAAATCAAAAGCAAATGGTACATAACAGCTTTACCTTCAAATATAGCTATTTTTGTAGATAGAGCTGCAAAACCAACTCTAGCTGAAAATATGAAAGAGGCACTTGCTGTAGAGAAACACATTATTGCTTTAGAAAAGAAGGCTGCTCTTGAAGACAAAAAATCCAAAAAAGTCTCTTTCAAAGATGATTCAAAGAAGAAAATGGCTAAAGATCCATATGATATGGAGGGTCTCCAAAAAGTTCTCAAGACTATGTCAAACGAAATGGTAGAAATCAAAAAGCAAGTAGCTGAGACTTCAACAAAAAGGCCATTTAGAAACTTTAAGAAACCTGAATCAAAACCACAAAATGCTATATCCAATGTAGACTCAGATCCCGAAGAGGAAGAAGAAGAAGAAACAGTCTTATCATCTGAAGAACCTGAAGAAGAAGAAACTGTAGAATGTCATGGGATGTGGGACTTTATTTTGCCTAATTCCGATACCGAAAATGAACAGGAAGCTTTCCTTGTAACTACCAGAAGTAAGGGTACTCCTGATCCTGTTCAAATAACTCAAAAGAAAAGGAATGCAGGTACTACTACCAAAGAAAAGGTTCCCACAAAGAAGTCCACAACGATAGCTTCTCAAAATCAGCCATCAGCTTCAAATCCACCTCCAACATCTAAAACATTAGTAGTTACAGATTCTATGGACTACAACATTATTGAAGACATGAAGAAAACAAAGGTAAATATCACTATGTTTGAGCTTAGTAAACTCAAACATCAACAAAAATTGCTACTTAAAGAATTAGATGTTGTACCTTCTTCTCCTCTTCCAAATGTTGTATTGTCCAAAGCTGTTAATGAGGCAGGTCAACCACCTCCTGGTAGAGTAGAGGCTACTGATGTTGTTTTAATCGGAGATAGATCAAATTCCCATACTCCTCCTTTCCTCTTAACCTATGAGATTTATAATAGAAATCTACACAACTGTTTGATTGAATTAGGGGCTTCCTCGAATATAATGCCAATTTCAGTTTGTTCCAAACTAAACATTGAACCCCAAAAGTCAGCAGTTCATATTGTCCAATTAAATAGAACAAAGGTACAGGTTTTAGGAGAAATTAACTCAGTTACTATTAGGTTATTAGTTGATCCAAGAGTGGTTCAGAGAATTGATATTTTAATCACTGATATACCTAAATTCTATGGTTTGATTTTGAGCGGAGACTGGTCTGAGAAACTTCATGGTTATATTTCCACCGATTGGTCTCATATGTGGCTGCCTTATAAAGGAAAGCCAAATCAGATCAAGATTGATCGGGAGAAACACATGACCCATACTGTTACTAAGTTCGAACAAGGAAATCAACCAATAGCATTCAATAACAATATTTTGGGGAATTACTCATCTGAATCATTCTTTGGCAATTTTACCGCTCAACCATCACCTTTCTCAGTTAATAATTTCACATCTCAAATCGAAATTTTTTCACAAACAGATACATCAAGATGTGTTAAAATTGCTGAGGAAATTGTAAATATAACTGTAGATAAATCTTTGTTTTGGTCATTATATTTTGATGGGTCTAAATCTAGTGAAGGTGCAGGAGCAAGATGTATTTTAGTTAGTCTTAAGGGAGAAAAGACCATGTTATCATGCAGGTTGGAATTTGAATGCACAAACAATACAATTGAATATGAAGCCTTAATTCAAAGACTCTACAAAGCAATTGGTCTTAAAGTTCAATATTTGAAAGTGTTCGATGATTCAGAAATTGTTATAAAACAAGTCAAGAATACTATTCATTGTCTTTCTAGTCATCTTAAACACTATCAGTCTTTGGTATAGGACATTATATCTCAATTTTTAGCATTCAATATTTCTCCCATCCCTAGATCCCAAAATGCAGCAGTAGATTTACTACCTAATGTCGCTTCCAAACTCCTTCCATCTGAAGATTACGGTCACGATAGATTCTCAGTAGAGTTAATTTTTAGACCATCAATTCTTGATAATGTCACTAATTAGCGAGTGTTCAATCACGATGAAGACATTTTAAATTTCTTAACTTCTGACAAGTCCTATGATGATCAAATTATTGATGAAAGTGACCATGACCTTCAAATGAAGGAAAAGCTTGAAGAAAACTCAATACCTAAACCAGTGGTTAAGCTTGAAGATCTTTATGACATCAAAGATAGGTTTAAACATGTTACTAATTCAAAGCTCCAAAGTTCTACTTTGAGATTTGAATTGATAAACCTAGGTACTGAGCATAATCCACAAAACATCAACTTGGGATTATGACTTTCTTCAGAAGAAAGAATTGCATTCATTAGATTATTGGATAAATATAAAAATGTTTTCTCTTGGAAATATGATGATTTGAAAACGTACAATACATCTATCATTCAGCATACTATTCCAATGCCTTCTAAACAAAAACCAGTACAATAGAAGCTAAGGAAGATTCATCCTAAATTAGAGAGTCAAATAAACGCTGAATTAAACAAACTCTTGAAAGCTAAGATAATTTTTCTTGTTAGACATTCAAACTGGGTGTCCAATATGGTGCCAGTACGGAAGAAAAATGGTGACATTAGAATTTGTATCGATTTCAGAAATCTTAACAAAACAAGTCAAAAGGATAACTTCCCTTTACCTACCATGGAGCAAACACTCCATTCAGTAGCAGGTTCTGAACTCATGTCCTTCTTAGATGGTTTTTCAGGGTATAATCAAATCTTGGTCCACCCTAATGACAGACTTAAAACTACCTTTAGAACCAAGTGGGGAACTTATGCCTATCAAAAAATGCCTTTCAGACTAATCAATGCTGGAGCTACATTCCAAAGAGCGATGGACATAGCATTCAAAGGATTGATCAATAAATCAGTAGTTATCTATTTAGATGATATTACTGTGTTCTCCAAGAAAAAGTCAAATCATTTACATGATCTGAAACAAATCTTTGAACGCTGCAAAAGGTATGGTATCTCACTCAATCCAAGGAAGTCCTTTTTTGCTCTCAATCAAGGTAAGCTCTTGGGCTTCATTGTTTCAAAGGATGGTATTTATATTGATCCAGATAGAATCAAAGAGATTTCTGACATTCCATTCCCTCATAATAAAAAATCCATGCAGTCATTTTTAGTTCAAATCAACTTTGTAAAAAGATTTGTTCCAGATTTCTCCCAGATTGTTTTGCCATTACAAACCATGATCAAGAAAAATTTAGTGTTTAAATGGGGACCTGCAAAAAAAGATGCATTTGATTCCATTAAACAATCAATCATAAATGTCCCTGCTTTAAGTACTCCTAATTTTTCAAATCATTTCATGTTATATACCCTTGCATCTGATTCATCTTATGCAGCAGTGTTGACGTAAATTAACGATCAAAACTTGGATGCACCAATCTCATTTTATAGTTCAAACCTTCAAGGTGACTTAATTACTCAGAAGTTGAAAAACAAGCCTTTGCTGTGTACAAAGCCATTAAACACTACAGACCCTTTCTCTTAAAGGCTCACACAAAATTTATAGTCCCTTTTTCGGTAGTAAGACAATTATTAGTTCAAAGGGAATTAGGAGAAAAGAGAGTAAATTGGGTCACAACATTACAAGAATATGACTTGGAAATCAAACCAGCAAAGATTGTCAAAGGCCAAGGTTTTTGCAGGTTGTTAGCAGGAGCTTCAAATATTCAGGAACCTGAAGGTATAAAAGATACTGAAGAAATCAATCAGATAAGTACCACTAATCCTGAATCTCAATACGCAGGTCTGATTTTCTATTTGAAAAATGGATATGCCCCTTCTAATCTTTCCTATAAAAACAAACGTGCCATAAGATTGAAAGAAAAAAACTTCATAATTATAGATGATGTATTGTTTAGACAAAATTATGATTCAATTTTGTCAAGATGCTTAGAAAAACCTGAAGCGCAAAAGGTCTTGCAGGAGCTACATGATGGACCAGCAAGGGGACATTTTAGAGCTGATACAACAGCTCACAAAATCATTCATGCTGGGTATTACTGGCCCACCTTGTTCAGAGATACTCATGAATATGTAAGGAAATGCAAAATTTGTCAAACTACTAGTGGAAAACAAAGGAACCCAACTTTCCCTTTGCAACCAGTCAACATTGAACAACCTTTTGAACAATGAGGATTGGATATCATTGGAGAAATCACTCCACATTCATCCAAACAGCATAAGTATATCCTTACAGCTACCGATTACTTTACTAAGTGGGTTGAGGCAATTCCTTTGAAGACAACAAACTCTGAGGCAATCATTGAATTCATAGATCAGTTCATTATTACTAGGTTTGGTGTCTCGAACACTCTTATTTTTTATAATGCATCTTACTTCTATGGAAATTCTATATTTGAGTTTGCTATTAAAAGAGGATTTAAATTGAAGTATTCTGCAAACTACTACCCTTAGGGTAATGGTTTAGCGAAATCCACCAATAAAAATCTTATCAAAATCATTAAGAGAACTATTGAGCAAAATCATAAAAACTGGCATAAGTCTTTGATATTTGCACTATGGGCTGATCGAATAACACAGAAGGCCTCCATAGGCACTTCTCCATTTATCTAGTATATGGAAAGGAATCTGTCATACCAACAAACTTAGTACTTCCATCACTAGCTTTAGTGCAGTTTATTGAAGAAAGTCCCTCATTTTCTATTCAACTAAGACATGATCAAATCTTGAAACTAGAAGAAGAAAGGGAGAAAGCCCGAATTATACAAGCAAAACATCAGCAGATTATTAAGTCATATTTTGATGCAACTTCAACCAGTTCAAAACATTTACAAGTTGGTGGTTTAGTTTTGAAATGGGACAAAGCCCACGAGGATAAAGGAAAACACACTAAGTTCCAGAAGATGTGGCTTGGACCATTCCAAATCAGCGAGAATATAGGCCCTTCTACATTCACATTGCAAGATCTATCAGGAAAGAGAGATTCTCTTCCTGTCAACGGCCTTATTCTGAAAAAATTCTTCGAATGAGGAGGTAACCCCTTCTCCCTTTGTAAATATTCAATTTTTAGCAGGATTTGTGTGAATAAATTAGTTTGTTTGAAAATTCTAGGAAATAAAGTTGTGAAAAGCCTCCCATTGGTCTTTTTTATATTGAAAAAGTTACTCAAAAGAAAATAGTTTTGATATTTACTTTTAAGAAATGGAAGCCTTAAAGAAAAAAGAAAATTCTATAAAATTAGGTATAATTAGATTCTGAAAACCCCATTTTATTTTTGTGAAATCTTCTCAAAACTTAGAAATAATGTAAATCATTTTAAAGTTTTAGAAGCCTGAAAATGGTTATCAATACAAAACAGAAACTGATTCAATCTTAGCATCTTCAACTCTCACCCTGTCATCCATATTCTCTTAAGGAGAAAATTGTTCATCCCATCCATCAAAGTTTATAATTATTCAGAGTGCAATTCTAAAATATATTTGATATAAAAGATAAGAGGTCTTATTACAACCCTGCTTACCATGACCATAGGAGAATATTTCAACTGAAATTACCAACACTGCATACCAAAACAGGGTAATGGCTTATAATTATAGGACAAGGGGTCTCATCACGAGCTAGCTTGTTCAGTTAAATTACAACCAGTGAATGGCATTGTCAATAGCTAGCCACCAAACCAGGACAATGGCTTTTTATCTTACAAAATAAGGAAAAAAGAAAAGGTAATACAAAAAATATGGAAACATATCTTTTGGATTCATTCTTTTTAATTATACTCTGAAATGGATGGAATAATGAATGATCAAATGGTTAAAAGGTAATCCTGTCGAGACTATAGACGTTTGCTGGCAGCAGAGGCTCTACCTATGACAAAGGAGTAATTATAAAAACTAAGTTGGAAAAGTCTTTTGTTTTATCATTATCAACCAATTAAGGTTTATTTAAAGCTTAGAATGTATTTAATTTTAAGAAGAGAAAAGAAATAGAAAAAATAGTTGTCATTATATTCAGAATTTATGATTACCTAGTTATATTAGATTTTCTCTATTAAGTAAGGTTTCCAGATTAAGAAAGTTAAGGTATTATATTACTTTCTCAGAGATAACTGTTTCTCCCAGTGAATCTCCAATCATTGTGTTGTACAACAACCCCCCATTTCATAAATTTTTTATACAAAATCATAATATGAAATGGGTCCCTTTTAGATTTAAACTTAGCTAGATGTGTAAATAAATTGGTATTAACCCATCATAAGAAAACCCTTATTAAAAGGCTTAAGGTAAATGAATCATTTTAAAATCCTTTTGAATAGGAATAAAAGTGTGACTTTAATTTTTTTTTATAAAACTCTTCGTTATTGCAATAAAGCGATCGGAAGATCGCATATCACAATAACAAAGGAAACTTACAAAAAAGCACATTCATTCTCTCCGATCCGAAAAGGAAATCGCAATCGGAGATCGGAGATATCAAATGCCAAACACAATATAGAGCAGCCCTTTAACTCCTCCGATGCGATAAAACATATCGCAATCGGCAAATCGGCGATGACCACAACAAGCCAACACATGATTGAAGGTGGGCTCAAATCCTCTGATGCGATAAAGCATATCGCAATCGGCAATCAGCGAAATCACAATGACAGAATAATAAAGCCCGAACCTATCCTCCAATTTTGATGTATTAATGAGGCGCACATCTCGAGAATATATTTAAAAGGTTTGCATGCATTGTATCACCTTTCGGTGATTGGAGATATTTAAAACAAACATTAAAGCTTTTCCCTTAATGTTGTCGATCACCGATTTGCGATTTACCTCTAATTATCTATCAAAGTAATCTAAGCCACGCTTGAATGAATCATTCGGCATATAAACGACATGATGGGCATTTAAAACCTTCTTACCATGATTGACAAGTTAAGCGGCTAATCAATGAAGCAGTTAAGGGTAGATCTTTCATTTAGATTTTATCCACAGCAATCTTACTATAATCCATTATCACTTGCTAATCGACGTAACACTTTTTCATTATCATATTGGTTTGTAGCAACATTTCTCTGTATCACAGTTTTTCAATCGCTTGTGCAGAATTCCGCCGAAATCAGAAATTTGAAACAAATGGGAAAGAAATCAAAGAAATCTGCAACAACGGCTCTTACAGCAATAGCTCAGCGAGCCAAAGATCCTGGACCAAGCAAAAAAGGGTTAATCTTAGGCACTACCTGCCTCGGTCTAGGAAACACTAGCTGGGAGAGCATCTATAATCTAGTAGAAGCAGAAGAGCTTGAGGAAATATCATAGGAAGCCACAGTTGACTCGAGTAACAAATTGGAAGCATCCCTACAAGATTTAACTTGTCATATCTGCATAGAATAGCAGCGCGAGAAAAAATCCTTCCATATACTGACGTAGTGAGATGGGTAGTAGAAGAAATTCTAGTCTCAAACAAAACATTTTGCACAGCTGACGGGAGGACATTTGGCTTGTTTCAGCCTGATGATCTAAAGAAAATGTATCACTTACCTGAGCCTGAAAAGCAGTATAACAAAGCCTTCCTTGAAAAATTTGCAAATGAAAACGAGTCAGAATTGGCCCCGATTAAGCATTGGAGACAATTTCCCGAGAAGCACAAGTACGAATCATCAGGTAAGTATTTTGTGGACTCATTGGCTTCTCCTTACTGTTATGCCGAAGCTATGATGTGTAGAATGTGGGGAATACATGACTCTGCTAAGTTCACCATTGAAATGGTCCCTCTGATAGAGGCAGCAATCAATAGCTATGTGATGAATTGGGAAAACATTTTGTCCGACAAATTAGCCACAACAATTCTCGAATTTAGATCAAATGCACGTAAAACTACCAAGACCATTCCCCCTTTTATTACAGTGCTTATATTATGGATACTCTTTGCTTTAATTATGAATATATGATACTCGAATGGAGATGGACTCCCTAAGACCCTAGGCCAATCCATATTTATTATCAACTGTTATGGAAGGCTCACTACAAAAATCATTTGTATAAAATTTGCAATGGTTTTATGTTGCCTGTATATTATGCTATTTTTGATAAGCCTACCCCCAGGCTTTCCGAGGAAGCAGAGATCGACTTGACTGCAGTAGGTAATTGGTTCGGAGAAGACAAGTTTACTTATATAAGGCTTTTTTGTAACCTTACAAGACCCCATGTCCTTCCCCTGTATGTGCCCGATAAGCTGTTAGCTCGAGAATTGGTCTATCAGATAACAACAAAAGGGACATCCAAAACCCTTAGAAATTCCAAAAAACAGGTTTGGCCTAAATTCCCTTTAAGATGCGGTGTTTTCACTCTTCATGATTAGAAACATGCAGAAAAGGAGGCAAAAAAATACAAATGCTAAATCTTGCAACAATTCCCAACATGCAATATGATCCAAGAAAAGTTGCCTATAATGTTCTTGAACAAGCCAAACTTACAAAGTTTGATCATGAAAAGGATGACTTCGATAACCTATTTTTCTCAGCTGAATCACTATTTCAGGTAAAATCATTGGCCAGGATTAGGTATCAAGATGAAGGGTTGGAAATGTTTAATATGCTTAGAGAATAGAGGTTGAAAACTCTACCTCTAGACTTATTAGCCACCACCCTAACAATCCAATCAAGCGAGCCCAAATAGCAAACTGTTGACAAATATCCTGCGGTGGGAAAAGTTCCTGAGAAAGAAAAAGCGCAAGAACAGGAGAAAGAACAGGGAAAAGGCAGCGAACACATGGAGATAGATACTCAGATTGATCCCAAGCTTCTTAAAGAATGGCAACAGTTCGATTCCATTATAAGCAATTCTGAGAATTTGTAGGGTTTTAGCACGCCTGAAGTGACAATTGGTCACAAGACAACAACAAATATGGTTCCAACTGAAGGAACCAGCGGCCTACCCATAAGTCAAGATGTAGAGATAATTCCTAAGGATCCATCGGATGAAATCATTTTGCATATAGAAGAAATACCACCTTTAGATGTCTTTTATAGCCTTAAGCACAGGGCTATAGTAAAAAGACAAAGGAAAAAGAGAAGGATTGATCAATCTTCCCTTTTACCGGCACAGACAGAGATGGCTAATGTGGTATGGAAAGAAGAATTCTATCCTTCCGAAGACCTCACAAAACTCTCTCAATATGTCGGGGCATACTCGGCAGCTACTATGGATAAAGCATCAGAGGTTAGCAATTTACTCAAAGAAAAAGATCAGACATTTGTTTCATTGGAGGCACAGGTATCCGAAAGACAGCAAAGGATAGAGCAGTTAAAACAGCAGTTGGTAGCACAGCAGCAATTAAACAATCAACTAAACGAGCAATTGCTCTAGTAGAAGCAAAGGATAGACCAAAGTGCAGTTCAGAAACAAAAGGAACTATCCTAGCACTGGCCAAGCTGAAATCAATAAATGAACAAATGAGTAAAACAAAAGATGAGCAAATTGCTCAACTATCAAAACAAATAGAAAAGTTAAAAAGTTTTCCTCAACTAGCAGAGTTCAGATCCAAAGCTCTCCAGATCAATAAAGCATTGATTAAATAGTTAAATTTACTATGTCATAATATTTCCCTTGCTAAACCCCTCTATGAGATTTCTTCATCAATGATTGACAAATCAGTTGATGCAAGGCAGAATTTAGAACAAGCTGATGATACATTAACAAACTTTCTTGCCTAGCAAGAAACCAGTGAAGAGAAAGCTGCAAATCTACCTAGAATTCTAGAATCACACAAGGAAATTCTTTTCCTAGAATGGCAATCACAATTGATGAAAGCAGAAAGGGAAACTTCAAGATGTAGATCAGCAACTGGTAACTTGATTGAGTTAATTAATGATACTCTTTATCTGTCTAATTTGATTTTAGAGTGCACTCCAGGTAAATTTCCATCAGCTAAAGCACTGGAACAATCATGCAAAAAAGATTTAGAACAGAAGGAGAGATTAATAGCAGGCATCCAAAGTTTAACTTGGGACACCTTTTGGTACTTCCTAGTTAAACCATACAGTCAAAAGGCAGCACTGAAATGTTTAACCAATGCAATCGGTTACATGATTCCCAAAATTCATGATGCTACGTATTCATGATTGCAACCAATGCTTGCTATTTGCTAGCTCAAGCCAAAGGATGATCGGCCGAAACAGTGAATCATTCTACCGAATGCAAGCATACTCATTTCAAGGAGATTTTCATGATTTGGTTATACCACATATTAGCATTTTTATTTCATAATCAGTTAGCTTAGATAGTATTTATAGACCCTTTCATGTCTTTAGAAGGGGTCCTTAATTTTTGTATCAAAACTTGGATCGGGAGTCACACTATTGTGCTTCTGATATATATTTTTTTATGAAGACTAGGCCTATATTTTAAATTTTAATGAAGAATACTTTGATGAGATATGCACTACTACTTTTTGTGAGAGTATTTCTAAGTTTGAAGACGGAATCTGAATGCGATTGATATCGGGAAGGATTCAAATTACATGTGGTACTATTATCTATGTCTTTGCTCCATTCTTTTATATGAACCAGTGCTTATTCAATCTTGCTGTCATTTGATATATGTATGTGTTTTAACAACAATCCTTATACTTATCACTATTGAATGTTTAAGGAATGTTATTCTTTCAATCATATTTATGTCAATGATATATGAAGAATAGTGTAACAATGTTTTAATGATTACTTCGTTCAACTACTTGAACAAAGTAATTATCATATGAATAAATGTCTTTGTTTACCAATAGAGTCATCTATATGCCTGTTTGTAGATAAAGATCATCAAAAGTTACACTAAAGCAAAAATGTTCCGGGATATATTATTTGTTTATAATTTTACTTTTTATATTAAATCATCCATCCATTATCATTAGATACTAGAAAATCAACCACTTATTCATCCTATTTACAAACCCTTGGGAAGCTGGTCCCATTACATCCAGTTGGAGCCACCACACCAAATGGAAAATGAGCTTCTTTTAAGGTCCAGACCGGGTGGTTTTCCCCGATGTTGATGCAGTGATTTTCGAGGCATAAAATTTTTTGGCACTAGGAGGGCATGAACTGTGAATAGTGAGTAAACCCAAACCTACAACCCATTCTGCGAGTAAATCTCCCTCCACCTCACCTCCGACCTCTCCTTTTCATGCTGGAACTCCAGTTTTCAAACGAGAAGAAGAGGAGTCAACTACCACTGCTCAACCCTAACATTCCCTAGAACGATTAACTCTTGAGTCTCCTGAAGTTCATTCCCTTATCCATAAACTTCAAGGCTTTTTGATATCACCACAGAAATCTGAGGTATCTCAAGGCAGTGAGACTTCACATTTCATTCCACCTCACCACCTCACTAGACTTCAGAGTGGGAAGCTTGGTATTGAATCTCCTGAGTTCCCTTTACCTAAAAAGAAAAGGGCAAGAAAGACAACTGAAGGATCTGATAGTGAGACTATTTCATCATCATCCATTTCATCTTCTCCAGTATGAAGTCAACCATCCACTCCTCCATTACACATTGTTGTTCAACAGGGATCAGGAACTTCAACATCCCAACCTACTCAAACCTCAATATCATCTCCTTCCCAAACATCTGGAATTTCATCGGTAATATCATCTAGTATTAGTTCTACGATG
>APFE030739314.1:56487-72012 GCA_000404065.3 Pinus taeda | reverse complement strand
CAGACTATCCCATGAGTCTGGTAGAGAACACAACAAACTGATGCACTTATCTTCATCTGAAATTTTAATATCAACAGATAATAACTGACTTACCACAGTATTAAACGCATTCAGATGTTCTGTCACTGAGTCTCCATCTTTCATCCTTAGGTTATACAACTTTTTCCGCAGGAACATTTTATTCACCAGAGACTTAGATTGGTACAAAGTCCCTAACTTGTCCCATAAAGCCTTTGTCGTAGCTTCCCTTGATACATTCAAAAATACTGAATCTGAGACACACAATCATATTGTGCTCTTTGCCTTCCGATCCAACTTCTTCCGTTCTTCATCGGTCACTCCCATTGGTTTAGTACCCGGATCTACCGCGATCCACTGATCTTTATCCACCAACATATCCTCCATCTTGAGTTTCCACAACTCAAAACTCTGACCATTGAACTTCTCAATCTCTATCTTTCCGCTGCTCGCCATCTTCTTTCACCCCCAGAATCGATCTCGCAGATCTCCCAACTGAACTAGGTCTACCACAAGCGTCGAGCGAAACCCCTTAGCAACAAAGGCGTCCCCTTGAAGCCAAAACAACTCTGATACCAAATGTAGGTTTTTAACCCCGTACAGAAATTACCTGCATACGAATTCTAAATCACAGGAAAAATAAAAATGCGAGAGCATAACACATAAAACACATATACATAGAGATTTACCACTGGATCCCAAAACCGGGACTACCAGCTTGATTTTTCATTATGTTCCTTTCAATGTTACAATACATATTTATACATGCTGAAGCATCCAATACCATGGACCGAAAACTATCACGTCCAAAACCATGGACCGAAAACCATAGGTACGTTCGCCTAACCTAATATAGGGTCCAAAAAAAAAATTCTCGGGGCACTGCCCCGGACCCCATAGAGGGGGGCTACTCACCCCCTTCAAAACCCCCCCGCTACGCAATTGGTGCAAAGAAGCGGGGGCTTCGCCCCCCCTCTAACCCCCCGGTTCACTACGTAGGTTAGTCGTGGAAATAATATAACACAACCCAACAACTTTGATATCCTGTAGAACTTTTTCTAAAAGTCAACTAGCTCTGATACCATGTAGAAAATTCATGAATAATATGACACATATTCACAGAGATTATCCCGATCATACACTATTTGTGGAATCATGCATAATACATAACCTCCTCTATGTTGATCATCAATTTAGCAGTATTCAGAAACATACACATGCGCACATTGAAGCATCAATCACACATATCAACACAATATGTACCCGGGGAAAGGATAAAGCTGAAAACCCCACAACTATCTATATATTATATTGATTGAGATCATGTAACAATACATAGTACAATACTCCTCGCAAGTACTCAGTACTATCTCCACCTGTTACACACAAACTAGCTCAGATCAGAATCAAGCACTGGCTCAAATCTCCTCCGCTGCTTGCCTGCCTCCACTGCGCAATCCTGCATGAGAATAGATGAGAATGAATAATCCAAATTCATATTTCCCTTGGATATACCATGCAATCCTCATTGGCAATACTCAATCCATTGATTGTGAAAATCACATGCACAATTATAGTCACAACTGACAGTTGTCTTGCCCTTTCACTCACCTCTAACACTTGTCTCCACTAAATTGTCCATGCACTGAGTTAACTGATGTATTCTTCAATTGTTTTATGAGTTAACAATTAGTGAATTAATTAATAACTAATTCACACCACTCAACATTAGTCTATTTGCCAGTTAGACTAACTACAACTAGTTTAACTAAGTCAAACTAAACACAACTCCATCAAATCTTGATCCAACTCCACAGAACTCAACCACTGAAGTCCTCCATGCAATAGCTCAAGCTAACCCATAGGAACCATGTATTTCCTTATGTTAGCTGCATGTGCCACCTCCGTAGCTCGAACTGAAGTGCTCCAAGAGAATAAGATAATGTTTATAGTCCAAATATTATTAAGGGCTAATAATATTCGACTGTTCTATATTTAGACTGACAGTACCTTCGTTGTTGTCTAAAACTAGAATTCCATCTATTTTTACCAACATGACCAATCATCCATAAACAGCATCCTGCAACTCATAGACCATGATCCATATGTCTAAAAATAGACTTGCGCCAAAAATAGCCCGCAGGCACACTTAGTGAAGGCGACTTATTTTCACTAAGCTCCATCATCTTGTTGCATTTTCAACAATTGGGGTCGTAAGGTGTAGCAACGGGTGTTTTAAGAGGTGGTAGTTATAATTGTTCTTGCATTAGCATTGTAGGAGGGGTTGTACCTAGGGAGTTTCCTCTCCAATTCTGTATCCAAGAATATGGCTAATATGGAGGGTATTGGAAAGGTGGAGAGGGAGACCACTGGTTCCAAGGTGAAGGAAATTATGCTGGATAAGGATTAGAATACTGCCAAGGGAATTTTTTAGCATTATATATATTATTCCATGGATTAAAAGAAGAGAAGTCTTGAGATATACCTGTGGGTCATGGTTTCCATGGTTTCCTGGATCCAATGGAATAGGAAGACTGAAATTCCTCGCTTGATTCCTTGAGCATCGCTTTTAGTCTAGGAAGCTTCAGGCAATAGCCTGTAGAATGCTCTAGATCACAAATGTTTCACAAGTTGATGTCATTTACTCGGCATTCCTTCAGGGAATGCTTCTCCCTGCATTTCAGGTAGAGCAAAACTAAAGTTGTATCAACTTCATATTGTGTTTTATTCATGTGTTCCATCGTTATTTAAGCAGATAAGGTACTAAGGAGATCAATTTTAATATTTTCGAACATATTTTCGATCTTAGCTCTAGTCACACCTCCTTTTGAAAATTTCTGTATTCTGACAGAGGCATCCCGTACCATGCTTCTTCCTCTCTATGACCCTCTCGAGCATATTAGGTAGAGCTTTATTATATTATCAAATGATTCCTGAGATATGTCTCCCTTTCCTAGTAGATTCAGGGTATTAAGGAAATCATCTCTCATTCCCCTTATGAATATGGTTTTCAAGATTTCTGGATCTAAATCACTGTGTTTAGATCTCTGCAAGTTATAATGGAATCATTCCACATAATCCTCCAAGCTTTCTTTCTCCTTCTATGTCATCCTAAATATTTCTTCCCTCAAGTCCTTGGTCTGACAATAGTCCTGATACTTGGATAAGAATGTAGCTTTCATGTCGCCCCATGTCTGAATAGTCGTAGAGCCTAGTCACATAAACCATCTCAGTGCTACTCCTTTTAGAGTATTAGGGAAATTTTTTAGCTTTTGAGCATCCGAATTATAATCTTATCTCCTGCATAAGGAATCAAACTCAAACAAGAAGGTGTCATGGTCTTCTACAATGATTCCTTGAAAAGATGGAAGAGCTGACAAAGGAATGTTTTTCATGGGAGCTTCAACCCTTATATCACATATTGGGAACTCAAAGGTGGTAATGGTGGCATCTATTTTGTTTTTGTTATTGTTATTGTTGTCTCCCATTGTTGATCCCCCTAACTCTTTCTATGATGAGTTTCCTTCTTTAGACTATCTAGGTGATTTTCCTGTGGGTGAAGATTCGTGAGATGATAGCTTAGGCTGCTCTAGGGCTAGATGTTCCACCACAATGCCTGAATCTAGATATTAATAAGTAAATGAATGCTCTTCTGATTCAAGCCCTTGGTGTTCCCCACTGGTTTCCCCTTGGCCCTCAAACCTAAGGTCCTAACCACTAGTTTCCCCCTGTTGTTCTTGAATTAAGTCTATGGTTTTGGGAGCGGGTACACTAGTTTGAGGATGATGAGGTCTGGAGACAAAGGAACCAGATAGTTCTAGCCTTAATATGGGGGTAAAAACTTTTTGTGGCCCTGTTTTTCTTTTATCCCTCTGTGATTTTGACTATTCTTTCTCTGCTTTTGAGATTAGCTCCTGAATAAATGTTTTTCTCCCCAAATTTGCACTCTTCTTGTTCCTTTTATGACCTGTTTTTCCTGTGATTTATTAGAGTGGTTGTGTTTTGATATCTTCGCTACTCCTACACCTTACATGTGGAGCCTACATGTGTTTATTTCACACCATAAGTGTCTCAACTTCTACAGTGGTGAGCTCGCTCAAATATATTAGAGCGATGCATATGTTCTTACCTCTCGTCTTACCGCCCAACTCCTGTAAAAATGAAAACACGTATAAAGAAAATCCAAAAAAATTACACACCCTAAGTGTCCTAATGATTATAGTGGTGAGCCTGCCCAGGTATGTTAGAGTGATGCACAGGTTCTTACCTCTCGTCTTACCCCTAGCACTTGTGCACTAGAAAAACTATATTAACGAGACACACTTGGATGACTGTAACGTCAACTGTCTTCCTCGGCAATGGAAACAAAATGTTTTGTTGGTTTAATAAATATTGAATTGACTGAACCACAACCATTTAATTGTCAACTAGGGTAGGTCTATTTATCTCAAAGGTGTCTACACTATCTATGCTGATACATAACAACCAACGATAGAAATAAAGAATGAAAAGAAATGTCATTGAACCAATTGCAGAAATTAAACACTCATGCAGAAATCAAAAATCATTCTACATGAATTAAATCACACTTCATTTTTTACCAAGAAACGGGCGCACCACACAATATCAATGAGTGAACCAGCTAATCAAATATTATAGCTTAAATTAATCCTATGTAACAACATATCATATATATGAAAAATAGAAGTAAATCTGCTTTGTGATATATACAATGACAATAATAACTTCACACTTACGAAAAAGAAATAATTAATCTACTGCTACAACTACTATTGGAATCCCTGCTAAAGAGGAGGGCCCTTCCTCCCTAGTAGGTGTAGATATGAATTAAGAAATAGTTAGGAATTCAACTCAAAATCTGTAAAAGCATCACCAACAATGTTCCTGTATTAAAATAGATGTGAATTACAGAATCAAAATGATGGTACTATCTCGTGTTGCATGTTCCCTTCCATGGAACTGAATCCTTTTATAAAGTTTATATGCCCAAAATAGGGAACAGATCAGTCATGAGAATCTTACGATCATCATGCTAATCAATATTAAAAGAAAATAGGAATTGTTACCACTGGTTTCTAAATACAAGGCCTATTCAAGTTACATCATTTTCTAAAATCATAACCACCTAGATTCTTTGAATGCTCACAGGTAATTCATGCTTCTCGACAGTTGTCTCGTGGAATAGTACCCACGGTCTTTGATAGTTGCAGTATAATAGCATCTCGAGGTGTGACATCAACTTGAGGTGTAACAAAAATGGACTGTAACAACAAATACTCAAAACATATTTGTGAATTAACAACACAGTTTTCCATCCTTTGGCCTTGAATTCATGGGAAATGCTTGAAAGGAAAAGAGTTAGAGAACTTCTTCCACACTTACCCTGGTTAGCCATAAAAAAGATATCACTTCATTCATATTTAATAAAAATGGAAAAATAATATGTCACAACAAGAGTTACTTCTTATAACTAGGAAAATCGATAATTAGGACATAAATCTCACGGGTTCAAAGGAAAAATGGTTAAAAATTGGGGAAAAAGGTATCTAAAGTATGCCCAAAAGCTGTACTGAACAATCCTAACCTCCGATATGTTGATATTGCGATCTTCAACCTCCGATATTACATCATCATATTCCACGTGGCACGTCGTGAGTGGTGCCACGTGTCACCCATATTTTTCCTCTTAGGCCCCTCAAAACACCAAAACTTCCTCCCACATGTCCTGTCATACCGCCATGTCACGCTGATGGCAGATGCCACTGTAGCTTTATCTGAACCAATCATATTCTGCCATGTGTCTTTATCGAACCCATTCATATGCTGCCATGTGTAGCTTATCAGAACCAATCATATGTTGCCACGTGTCCTGCTAGAGGAGAGAGAAAAGAGCTCGTCAACCTTTGGTTTTGCGATGAAATCCTTTGTTAATCTTTATCGGCACTCCCCGATGGTTTTTAACGCTATCGATACTTTATGCATATCACAACTTTTTAAAGGTTTTCACCTTAAGAAGTTCTGATTCGTCAACCTTTCAATGTATCGATGCTTCGATATTGCGATGCGTTGATGTGCCTGATGCTCTGATGTTGCGATCGTTGATATGTTGGACCTTCGATATGCGATACATCAATATGCAGGACCTTCGACATCTTGACCTCTGATATGTCGATATTGCAATCTTCAATCTCCGATATGTCGACCTCTAATATGATGTCATCATATTCCATGTGGCACCTCATGAGTGGTGCCACATGTCACCCAAATTTGTTCCCTTAGGCCCCTCAAAATGCTAAAACTTCTTGCCACATGTCTTGTGGTACCACCACGTCATGCTAACATTAGATGCCATTGTAGTTTTATCGGAACCAATCATATGCTGCCATGTGTCCCACTATAAGAGAGAGAAAATGGCCCATCAACCTTTGGCTTTGCGATGAAATCCTTTGTTAATCTTTATTGGAGCTCCCCGATGATTTTTAACGCTATCAACACTTTATGCATATCACAACTTTTTAAAGGTTGTCACCTTAAGAATTTCTAATTCGCCGACCTTCCGATGTGTTGATGCTCCGATATTGTGATGTGTCGATGTACCTAATGCTCTGATGTTGTGATCATTGATATGTTGGACCTTCGATATGTGATGCACCGATACGCAGGAACTCCGACATCCTGACCTTCGATATGTCAATATTGTGATCTTCAACCTTCGATATGCCGACCTCTGATATGATGTCATCATATTCCACGTGGCACCTCGTGAGTGTTGCAATGTGTCACCAAGATTTGTCCCCTTAGGCCCCTCAAAACACCAAAACTACCTGCCACGTGTCTTTTTGTACTGCCACGTCATGTTGATGTCAGATGCCACTGTAGCTTCATCGGAACCAATCATATGTTCCCATGTACCTTTATTGGACCCATTCATATGATGCCATGTGTAGCTTATCGGAACCAATCATATGCTGCCATGTGTCCTACTAGAGTAGAGAGAAAAGGGCCCATCAACCTTTGGTCTTGCGATGAAATCCTTGGTTAATCTTTATTGGTGCTCCCTCACAGTTTTTAATGTTATCAACACTTTATGCATATCGCAACTTTTTAAAGGTCGTCACCTTAAGAAGTTCTAATTCTTCGATTCTTCAACCTTCCAATGTGTCGATGCTCCAATATTGCTTTACACCTTGGGTCTTTTAAATGCTTTTGGACCATGTGCCAGCCTAATATCCGAGCCTCCTAATCAGAAGTTTCCAGTCGCCAACTATTATAAAATGTTGAAATCTTCAACCTCAAATATGCTAACTTCCAATATGACGTCGTCACTCCACATGGAACCTCATTAGTGGTGACACGTATCACCCAGGATTGTCCCCTTGGGCCCCTCGAAACACCAAAATTGTCTACCATGTGTCCTATCGTGTTGCCACGTCATTCTAACGTCAAATGTTACCACACCTTTATCAGAACCAATCATATGTTGCCATGTGCCTTTATCAGATCCAAACATATGATGCCATATGTAGATTTTTGGAACCAATCATATGCTACCATGTGTCCTACTAGAGGAGAGAGAAAAGGGCCCATCAACTTTTGGTTTTCAAATGAAATCCTTTGTTAATCGTTATCGGCGCTCCCCAACAGTTTTTAACACTATCATAAATTTATGCATATTGGAGAGGCAAGTTGTATCGACATATAGTAATATTGGTGAGGAACCATATCAGAGTATCGACGTATGATGTTATCCCAGTTTTTTTAATGTTTCTCAAAACAAAAACCCCAATATGCATTACCTCTGGTATGTAAGATTAGAGGCAACGACGTGGAATTTGGGTCCTTTACTCCGACAATTGATTAGCATATGTTTTATGCCCTAGCCACTTTATAATATACGTTTATTAAAAAGAGCCACATTAATATGATGGATCGCACGAAGATCTTTGTCATTATATCTATCATTAATAGCATCAAGCTCTATGTCATCTTCTATTACTCTCATTTATTTCTCCCTCTCCTTAGTTGGTGGATGGATGTGTGCTCTATTTAGCCTCTTCACTTCGATCTATTCTACTTCTTTTTAGGTTGAAATTTTTGTTGTCACTGCCCTCTTGCTGTTGTTGTTGTTGTTGCTGGTGTATCAGCATATCAGAGCATTAGGTTATATCTTTATCGAAGATCCGAGGGAGTGTTGTATCAGAGTTTTTAAATTCTTGTTCAATCGAAACTCTCTGATAATTGTGGACCTTACTAGGAGCGGGAGCACTGATGTAGCAGGTGGGTCCTCCTGTCGGCTATATGGTTAGACTTTAGGTTTTGAATAGTTTTTAATATATTCCAAAAGCCATATAAATATGAGTTCAGACTTTGAATATTTTTAATATAGCTCTTATACTATATTACTATGTGTGTGTGTGTGTGTGTGTGTGTGTTCCACTTGTTTTAAGCCTTCAGCTATGACCACTTTTTAAATGTGAAAGGTTTAAATCCGCTTTTATACATTAATTCATTACATAATCTTGGTCATGGGGGCTACGAAATGCATGATACGAAATAAAAAATAATAATTACAAATATACATATTTACAAAAAACTAACTATTTACAAAGAGACAAATATATAGCATAAAAGGTAAAATACATTATATATGGCCAAAGTAATGAAAAATATCCAATATTCAATTAGGCGCTATTTGCAAACCAAATGTCCAAATGAGATCAAACGAGTTTTGATATAAAAACAAATCGAACTCATTAGAGCAATCCAATTTCTCAATAGTCAAATAGTAATATGATCAATCATTCAGTTAAAGAGTCACCATAACGAGAATTAAGTGAATAATAGCGGGGGGTATGTTCTTACCACAACACAGTATTAAAAAAAAAAAACCCTAACCTAAATTAACAAAATAAATGCTTTTAGATATTCTTTTTCTAGTTGGTAAGTTGTTGGTCAGAAATCCCCAAGAACAATTGAAGTGAGGATTCAAAGAACCTTTGTTGCTTCCCAATAAGTAGAGGTGAGCACTCCTTAGATAATTGCTTTTTTTTCCAGAAAAGGTAGTTATTCAAGTTAATTTCATTGATATTATCTGGAAATGAAATTAGATTGTTGTTACATAACTTTAATGTAAAGTCATATGGAATAAAAAGTAATATCAGCTCTTAGATATGTCAAATTCACGTACCCTCAACAAAATGCAATGCCTTGCAGGAATGTTATTTGAGAACAAAAATACAACATTTATATTATATCAAAGTTGGTAACCAACTTGCCACAGAACTCTAAGAACTTACCCCTTCCTTGGGTTTTACATGTCTGTTGTCATTAAAAGATAGTTTGGATTAGCTACTTAATCAAGATTACTTTTATCATTTAAGGAAATTACTTCCAGTTTTACTTATTAATCTATATTACTAAGTAACATTGGAAAATTATAAAAGCATGTCAACTCAATAAAACCCGAGTAAATTTACTTTATAGGCTTATAGTTTACATATATTAGAGTAATATGTATGCAATACATACCTTAGAGTTATAATTTATATTTCATTTATTCATGTATTATACACTTGCTTTATAAAAGGATAACTAGTCCCATTAGACTAGTTGGAACCACCACTTAAACAGATACAGATCTAAGTTATAAATCTTGATTTCATGGATTTCCCCAAATGTTGATCATGACATTTTTCCCAATCAACACTGTCGAATAAAACAAATATGTGTTGGTAATGTTTTCCAATGTTTTATCTAGAAAGATTCAGTTTGATGTAGCATTAACAATAAGTTTTCCATTTTATAATCTTATTAGTATGTCTTTCTGCTCTTTTAGTGCAAATACTAGTTTTAAATTACATGGTAGTTTTGAATTATTGACCATGGTATAAGAAGTGTTTTCTAAAAATTTTTATAAAAAAAAAAAAAAAAATATATATAATGTGTTTTCTAAAAATTTTTATAAAAAAAAAAAAAAAAATGTTTTAAAAATGCACTTTATAAACAATTCAATGATTAATGATTAAAATTAAAGAAAATACCAAATTCGTGACCTTAAACTTGATGAAGTGCATTTGAATATTGATTTAGCAAGTATGTCAACTTTTAGATTTGTGTAAAGCCGGTGACAGCCATGGAGAGCCCTTCACCACTTAATTATTGATGTGTACGTTCACGTGCAAACATATTCCAAGGGAGCGACCCATGTGTGGTGCTTCCTCACACACGTTAATCCCAAGGGGTGCCCTTTGTCTCGTTGTTGGTAAATGACGTAAGTAAATTTGTGGTCTAGTCAATCAACTCGCATGCTCAACGAAAAACTTTGGTGCGAATTTGTGGTTGACTATAGAAAATTTGGAGTATGTGCCCATAGTGGCATCAATTTGTAATTTAAAAATAACTTCTAATAATTTAAAATGCAATGGATAAAACTTTCTAGATATGTAGTAGACATTATTTGTCCATACGAGTAAGATGGAATTTTATGATGGAAAGTTGGTTGACCTTTTCAATATTTTTTTTGGGAAATTAATTTTTTTTTATATTTCAATATTTTGAAATTTTAATATTGTTTTTGATTATTCATTTATTCCGAAGCAAATCCATAATGATTTAAGAAATTTGAATTTTATTTATTCATCTATTTTGAAGTAAATTTATAGAATGGTTGGATTAAAATTGATTTTCAGAATCATAAACTTTTGAGTAATTGTAACCATTCATCTCATATATCATCAGAGATATTTTGGATAACAATTGAAATAGTGCATACAATATAATTTTACAAAAATGTTATACATTTTTGTTTTTATGTTGCGTAGTAAATTATATAATTTTTAAATATCTAAATGTTATGTTTAATTTTATTTTCATTCTTATTAGTTTTTGTTGTTTAGTAATCGTTTTAAGTGATGGCATTAATCTATGCAAGGCGTTGAATATTAAGCTAAAGTTTAGTCTTCTTGTTTCGTGTTGTTCTCAAGGAGTATAGTGATTTAACCTATTAAATGGAGACATTATTTTCAGCCACCAATAAGATTTTTTATTGTCTTATTTGGCCTCTTCCTGAGGCAAAGAGGCTAAAATATGATGCAAAAGGTTATACTATAATGGTTAACAAGATTTGTTTTATTCATATTTTCGAAATTGAATTTTAATGTCAACATTAGTTCACTCACATTAAATGTTTGTTTTTTGGTTGCTAATATATGTAGATATCTCTTGGTCATGTAATATGGGCATGGCACAACACATGTCGACAAACCAGGCCAGACCACATGGTTATTTACATGGCCAGCTACTAGTCCACATGGCTATTTACATGGCCAGCTTCTAGATCACATGGCTATTTTCATGTGCTGGCCATGTGCATGTGAACCGATGATGCTTTGGGTGGTTCGTCTCACATAAAATTGTGAACAATGAACATTTGAGGAAGTTGATTGTTTTCTGAAATTTACAAGTGTCCTCTAGTTCGGAACTATTTCTTGTTGTTGTATGTCCAACTTAATTGGAATAAGCTATACGTTGACAAACATATCACTCTTTTGTTCATTCTATTCATTTGGTGATTAGTCTGTTTGCTTTGTGAACACATTTGCATCACAATATGCTATAGCTATTAGATATATCACAAACTTAAATCAGCACAAACTTTAATTCAAACCGCACCTTAGGGTTTGAATTTCATTACTTTTATGTTGGAAATACATTTTCTTGATAATATTTTTGCTTTATGCTTTCAATCTTGAAGAAAATATTTATATTTATGCTTGCAAGGGTATTTCTGCTTTATGCTTTCAAACATGAAAATAAAGCTTCTATTTATGCTTGCATTTTTGAAGAGTATTTATACTTTATGCTTTCAAACTTGAAAAGAAAGCTTCTATTTTTGCTTGCAATTTTGAAGAGAATGTTTCTATTTCTGCTTGCAAGGGTATTTATGCTTTCTTCTTTCACACTAAAAAATAATGCTTCTATTTCTACTTGCAAGGATTGCAAGGTTAACAGATATTTAGAATGTATGAAAACATACAGGCTCACATTTGAGTACACTATATTCATTAGCCAGAAGATAACGAATATGAATTATGTACATTTTCAGCTACAACTACAAAGTTTAGTAAGCATTTTGTACATTTTCAGCTACAACTATAAAGTTTAGTTACTTACTAGGAATTGCCTTACTAAAAAGAGGCGGTAGCTTTTCAAGTTTTAGTTTTCAAGTTGGCTCTGGTTCTTGAACTGCCTTTTTCCTCACTCTTGGAGATGTCCTCCTTTAAGCATGTGTAGTTCCAATTGTGTTGACCACAAAGAATGCCTGCAGCCACAAAAAAAACATGTCCATTCAAATACTCTCTAAACTATATTCAGAAAAATGGAAACAACAAAAACACTGCAAAGAATGCCTGTAGTGACAAACAGCAGGCCATTCACTCCAAACTATATTGAAAAAAATGGAAACAACAAAAACACGACAAAGAATGCATGTAGTGACAAACAACCTACCTATTCGCTCTCTAGACTATATTTGAAAGAAATGCAAACAAAAAAACATAATTGTGTATGACTTTCTAACCAGCCAATGCCTTGGCTAAGGCATCTTCTCAGAAGAAAAAGCTAATTACCAAGCCTTAATTTAATTTCATTGTTAGGCCCCTATACTACTAGTGTAACCCCGTATTTTTATTAGTGCAACCCCCTTATTGTATTATTGTGCCCATATAGTCCCCATGTTGCTATTATTATGCCCCATAGAAGCCCACTATTGTTATTGTTGTTCCCCTACAATATTATTGTTATGTAGGCTCTGATTGTATTGGGACCCCTTAGACTCCTATATATAGAAAGGAGGTCTTGTCATTTGTATCATCCAATAATTGTTCATTTTTTAATGTAAAGGAGGCTTCCCCCTCGAAGAGGCTAATTTTGAAGTTGTTTATCTATCTTTTCTATCTTTTTGTGAGCCGGTTTCCTAACATTTGGTATCAGAGGTTTTGATTCTAGGGTTTCGCTACTCCAAACAGGCCATCATGGTATTTTCCCTATAACTTTTTAGATATGAAGTTTCAAAAGCTAAAAAAACCCATTTGAACCAAAATCGTTTTGAACCGCGGGTCTGAATTTTAGATCTTGTCTCGCTATAATTTCAGAGATATGATCTAAGGAACGTAGGGTTTTAGCAAGCTCCAAAATTCCATTTCAAACAGGCCATCGTGGCATATTCGCTATAATTTGTTCTCTACGAAGTTTCATACTCGAAAATTAAAACCCATTTGAGCCGAAATCTTGGTGAAGGTCAGGCATGAATTTCAGAGCTTGGTTCGCTATATTTTGAAAGATATGGTCCAAGACATTTAGGATTTTTTCATGCTACCGAGTTACATCCCAAACAGCTGACCTTGGTAAAAGCGCCATACTTTTCTCTCTGAGCATCAGATTGAAATTTAGTAAGAATTTAAAGAAAGAGGACGGACTACACTTTTCTGTATATTTGTTTCAGGTTCGAAGGTCGAAAGAGGGACACATGGCACTTCATAGAAGTTCTCTCTACTGAAAAAGTATATAATCAGGTCATCTTGGGAGACTGGCATAACTCTTTCTTGGAGAAACCAATTTCGATCAGGTTGGTGGCATTGGAAAGAGGACACAGAGGGATACTACAGGTCATAATTTCAAACCTTGGAGATCCAAAATTTCATAGATACAACAAATTCAATGATCGAACTACTAAAAGCAAGAAAAAGAATGACTCGAATCAAGAAAATAGAAACACCTAATAAGAAAAACTGGATGGATGATTTGAAGAATGTGATTGAAGCTAAGATAAATAGTTCTATATGTTCCATGGAATCATATTTGAAGAAAGGCATGGAATATTTGAATAAATACATGGAAGGTTTGAAGGAAGGTGGGACAAAATTGCTACAACAAAGGTCTCCTAATGACGAAAAGGTAGTAGAGGAAACTCATGATGAGAAAAAAATAAATGTTAATCATGATTTCGTAGAATCTAACATTGGATTGAAGACCCACCATATTCCAAAGATTGATATGAGGAAGTTTGATGGCAAGGATCCCATAACATGGATACTACAGATGGAGAAATATTTTGATCTACATGATGTGCAACTGTTACAAAAGGTGTGTATTACATCTTTATATTTAGACTGAATCATTTTTATGGTATAAAGGTCTTTGTTCTCGTAAACCACTTGTCACCTAGTAAATTTTCACAGAGGAAACGATAGCACATTATGATGATACCAAGAGAAACACCTTTTTTAGCCAATCGATAAATCTCAAACAAAAGGGTTCAATGATGGAGCATATTGAGGACTTCAAAAAATTAAACATAAGGGTAAACGATATTCCAAAGGAGGATAGGATTTATGTGTTCAAAGGGACTTTAAAGGATAACATCCAACATGAGGTTTTCCTTTGGGAACCTCATTCATTGGAGAAGGAATTCAGGTTGGCAAGAAAAATGAAGAGCAAAATTATGGCAACAAGGAAGCCTACCACTCACAAGTATAAATATGGAAGTGTTGTTTCTCCTAGCCCTTCACCACCTACAAGGTTGACACCAGAAAAAAGAGAAAAAGGGCTTTGTTACAATTGTTATAGAAAATACACTAAAGGTCATAAGTGTGCTGAGAAGAAATTAATTTACATAGATGGGGAAGAGGAGCAAGAAAAGGAACAAGAAATGTCAAAAGAAGAGGATATACATGATGAACCAATCCCAGAGAAAGAAGAAATGAATCTGACCATATCTTGTAATGCATTGACAAGAATTACCACTCATCAAACTCTCAAGATAGAAGGGAATATCAACAAGAAAAAGGTAATAGTGTTGCTTGATTTGGGTAGTACCCATAATTTTATTCATTGTAAAATAGCCAAGGAATTAAATTTCTTCCTATATCCAGCACCAAAGTTTTAAGTAATGGTTGCAAATGGAGGAACCATAAATTGCTTTGGAAAGTGCCATAATATCAAGTTATCCATGGGATAATATGTCTTGAATAGTCCAATTCTTTCCATTCCAATGGTTGGTGTAGATGTTGTACTAGGAGTCCAATGGCTACAATCTTTGGGTATGATAGCTTTCAATTTTCAAGAAATTTTCTTGAATTTTTTTGGGAAGGAAAGGAAGTTGAATTAAGGAGTATCGAAGGGAAACCAAGAAACATAATGAGCTCTAACAACATGACAAAGCTTCTAAAGAAAGAACAACGGGGCGTAATTGCACAATTATGTTCACTAGAAGTTCCCACATCAAAATCATCTATTTCAACACATCTCCAAAACATTTTGGACAATTATTCCAAGGTATTTGAGACTCCCAAAGGCCTCCCACCTATTCTTGATTATGATCATGTTATTCATTTGATTCCAGGAAGTGCTCCCCCAAACATCAGGCATTACAGATATCCATATGCCCAAAAGAGTGAAATTGAATGTATGGTTGCAGAAATGCTAGAG
>APFE030739314.1:24874-56477 GCA_000404065.3 Pinus taeda | reverse complement strand
ATGATGTAATTAGCTGACCTTGTTCCTTTAGGAAGTGAAGCAACACTTTTAGGGACTTAGGAGCCCTCAGTTTATGGACATTTATGATTGGGGTTGCAGTGCCCAAAAATGTCTATAACAGTGAAAAAATGTGGCAGATGAAAGGCAAGAATCTGAGTTAGAGGGCGAAGCAGGTTGTATTGATGGAGTAAGGGTAGGTAAAGAGGTATTACAGGTGCTCTGAACATTATTTTCTGAACTTGATCAAATGAAGACTAGGAAAACCAAAGATTTAGCTGTTTAACCTAATTTGACCTAAATACCATAAATCATGATGGACAGAAGTTTATTGGCAGAAAATCATGTAAGACAACTATGAAAACCAAAGCAAGAATGGATCTAAGCATGTAATCACACTGGTACTGACTTTTGCAACTAAGAATCTAACACTAACAATTGCATGAAGAAGCAAGAACAATGTTTTTGTGGCAGCAAGGACACCTTGGTCTTAGCTCATGGTCCCAAGGAGGGAGAGGTGAGATCAAGGGTTGCTTGATGGCCGTTTTTGAAGTTATTTTCTATTACCAACCTATTAAATCACTTGAAACATGAGCAACTATTTCAATCATCAAAAATGGACTAAGTAACCAAGCAAGATTGTAATCTACTAGCAGAAATTAATTTATAAGTACAACAAAAACATATAATAGTACATAGAGGAGGTCCTGGCACTTGGGTTAGGCCCAAACCCAAAAGATAGAGGCTCCTAAGAAGAAGCTCAAAACTGATGAAAAATGAAACTGATCTCCATTACTTAGAAAATAACCATGTCACAACAATGTTTACAGCAAAAGCTTCAAAATGAGCTGAAAAACAGAGCAACACTAGAGTGCAAAATACAACTGTTCAAAAAGTAACCTACGAAGGCTGGAAGCCTACCTTCTTATACACTATGAGGACCTCCTACAACCCTCCTTAACTCAAGGGGATCGGTTGCTCAAATTGCAAGTAATCAGTCACTTTACAAAAGGCTGCTCGGCTACCTTCGGGAATCATCTTTGGTGGCTTGCTGAACTCCGAGTTGATGGTGGAGAATTCAAGGAAGGGGCCATCTAGTGCAGGAGAAACCATTCCTATGAATCCTCACCCTTGGTCCCTCGTGTTTGGCTATCAACTGGCTCATAAATGCTTGGCCTTGGTCCAAAAGTTGTCCAAAAATTTGCAATAACCACGTATTAGACTCCTTGGTCAAGTGACTATTCTCATTCATTCAATTAACATAAATATACTTAAAAGCATGCATAAACTATGAAGAATGGTGGATTAATGGAGAACAATTAGGCAAAATTAGCCCAATAAGCTACCCATTTTTGGGTCTCATCTTCACCCCCCCTTCTAAATGGGTTGCTCATCCTCTGAGAAACTAATCCAGCTCATCATCTTTGATTGCTTTGATTGCCTATCTCACATCCCAGGCTTCTGAGGTTATGCCTTCTTCTTGGTCATGAAATCCTGCTTTTGTTTCCACTGCCTCCCACTGCCTGTGTTCCTCTTCCTCTTTGACTCCTTCCAACAGTCCTAAAAGCAAGGGAGGACTGAACTTTAGGCCGATCCAGTTGGCCTGCAGATTTTGCATTGAATGTTTGTAAAGGGGTACTCTTGCCAAGGCCTCCCTCATCCTTGCTCGGGAGTGGTATTCTCTTATTTTTAGACTGTGGGACAGTGTGTTCCACCTCCTTGTGCAAGCATGAATGTAGTTATCCCCAACAATCTTTCTGTGTCCTCAAATTGAGCAATGGCTTGAGCTTGTCATTCAATGCAATTCGGTAGAACCTAAGGGTTATTAGCCAAGTGCTGGTTGGCATATATTAAGTTTGAGGGATCCTCCGGCTCTGCCCTGATCATGAGTGGCTCACTTAGCTCCCGGTTCATGAGATTTCGAATCTCTGTTGCCCTTTTTTCCTCATGATTTAACCAAGAGGCCATGGCCATAAGTTGCACATCTCCCGCTGCAGCGTTGGGGTCCCACAGATTCATGTTAGGAAGGGCAAAGTTGTGTAAATAGAATTATGATAATTTGGCCTTATCCTCTGCTGAGCTACTATCACACAAAGCCATGAATTGATGGTAATTTTGAAATGTAATGGTGCCCCTTTGGGCCAAGGTGTTCATCTGGAACTGCAACCATTGATCTTTAAGGTATAAGGCATATGACTTGGCAAGTTATCTACACTGAAAGGCTTCTACTGCCCAGCTGGCCATGCAGGCCAGTTGGGCTCCCTTCTCTTGTACCTGTTGCCTTAGAGACTGTGTTTCCTCTGCTACCTATAATTCCTTCTCCTGTAGTTGTTTTGTTAGCGCCTCAACGTCAGCCTGCAACCTGTCCTCTCTCTGCTATTCATCAGAGGTTTCTTTATCTACTAGAGGCCTTTCCTGTTGCTACTGTTCTCCCAAGATGGGGGGCCTATCTTCCCTATGACTTCCCTGGAGCTGCAGCTGCTATTTCAGTAGCTCATTCTCTTCTTGTAGTTTGGCCCTTTGACTGCTCTTCACATGCCTTAATATGGCCAATTCTTTTCTTGATTCCTTGAGTTGTTCTTCCAGGTGGCCTATGTTTGCCACACCCTCGAACTTAGCAATCCTCATCCAAGTGTGAGTCCTAATCCTTTCTTCTTCCAGTGAAAAGAAAAGTGGCACCGAAAATTTCTGGGGAATTATCTTCCTGGCTTCTAACAGGTATAGTATGAGCCCAAGCTAGGCTGAGGGCTTGGTTCCAATATTTCCTTTGTCTTTTCTTCTACCTGTGGGTGTTTGGCCGCCTTTTCCTCCAGTTTCTTGGTCTCCCTTAGCTTAGCTATATTTTCTTGTAGAGATGTCTCAGCTTCCTGTAGAGCTGTCTTTGAATCCACCAGCCTAATTTTCTCTCTCGAGGTGGAGGCTTTTGTGCTTCCTTGTTCATAGGTGATGGACATATTTACAAGGGACTCTTCTTTTGGCTTAGGTGTTGTGTCCTTAATGGTAATTGGAACCTTTGATTGAGGCTTGGGTCTTCCCGCTTTGATCTGTGTGCTCCCCCTTGCTTTGAAGTACATGGAGGTTTTCCTTTTTCTCTTCCCTTTCTGCTTTGGAGGTATGCTTAAGGCGACAAGCATAGCTACTCCCTCCCTTGCCAAAATCTCAGGTGATTTCTCCTCTTGCTATTCTTTTTCCCTGCTTTCTGTAGAATCCCCTGTGTCAAATGTTTCTATCTGTGTTGCTGCTATTTCAGGATGTGTCTTTTCCTTTTGTTTTTGTGTGTCTGTTTTAGCTGTGACAACCTTCATTTGGGGTTTTTCAGCCCTCCCTTCTCTACTCTGCATTCTTTTTTCCTGTGGTGTTTGTGTTGTTGTTTGCGCCTCTGTTTTAGGCTCAACAATCTGGCCCATTTCTCCTTTTTCTTTCTGTTCTTGGTGTGCTTGAATGTCCTGCGTTCCTTCACCATTGGTTTTCTCACCTTCTTCAATGTGTGCTCCTTCCTCATTGCTGGATGGGGTGATATTTTCGGCCAAAATTCTAATATTGTCATCTCTAGACATGTTTCGGAAGATTTCCCGAGATATGGGGACAGTGTAGGTGTGCAGGGCATCTTCCACAAAGGTTTTGATGAGCCCATGATGGGCCAACTGATCTAGGATCCCTTCATTCAATTTTGTACCACATTTAATTAGTTACTAAAGAAGAAAATAGGGAATGCTCAGTTTCATTGCTGGAGGTAAATCAATTCCATGTCTTAGTTCACACAACAACCTGAAATGATAAGATGATGCTAAATCTTCCTTCACAGGTAATGTACTTCATGACTTGGAAACTGACTTCGCTCCATAGAGGAGGCAAGATGGTTCTCCTCACCCCATTTTTATCTTCTACAGGATGTTCCTCGGGTAGAAAGAATGCTTTCTTGGCATCTTGGCTCAATGACCTCTCTTCTTTGCTCCAAGGGAGCCATAATGGTAGACCAGTAACTCAACTGATGAGCTCAAGGGTAAGTTCTAGTGTCAAACCCCTAAAACTAACTGTGGCTTGTGTCTTTGATTGAGGTCTCAGGGACATTAAAAATTCCTCAGCTATCTCTTCATCATGACCCTGAATTTTGTCAAAGAAGGACATCCAATTGGCTCGTGTGAAAAGGTCCACCACCTTAGGATGCTCATGCAATTTGCTGGAGTCCGAGGGTTCTTTCCTTATGAATCCCCCTGGCATGGTGAGAGTGCTTTTTTTATGGTTTGGTTAGAAAAGGGAATGTTGTTTATGGTTTCCCCTTAGACTCATGAAATAATTCCTCGGCTGTTCAATATCACTTAGCAACAATTCCCTGGTTTCAAGACTGTTGTTATCCAAAACTTGGCTATCTGTTTATGAAAGGAAGAATTTTGTTTCTATAGACAGAGTACAGAGACCAAGTTTTCTTCTCAGCACACATAGATATGAAAATTTAAAATTTTTCATACACAGGTTGGTCCTCACGGCTGCACATATCTTCCCTCTAGGAGAATTTTAAAAACAGGAAACGTAGAGGAGAACCTTGATGCAAAAACAACTGGGAAACCCCCTGTAATACACAAGCAAACGTTTTTCTTCCAATTCACAGGCAAATTTTTCTCTGATTCCCCAATCTAATGCCGTTTAATTCACCACATTTTCAAAATAGACCATGTATAGAGGAGTTTTTTGTGCCTACCTCGTTTGGAGATCCTAATTCAACGAAGAAAAATCCCAGGCTTCCCTGCTGTGGAAAACTGAGCAGTATTTCCTGTAGGACTCTTCCTGTAGAAGACCCCCCGGTTCCTGTAGAATGTCACTGCAGCTCTGAGCGAGCCCAATAGCGGGAGATTTTTGAAAACAGGTAGAAAATCTAGTGGAGGATGACTAGTTAACAATTTTCGGAAGCAGAGGATGCGTACTCCAGTCGAGGACGTTGCAAGTGCAAGATGAACAGAAGGTGGTGTGAGTTTCAGCGGAGCATCTTTTAACTTCGGCATGATTCGTGGTGAGGGAATGAGGTGGCTGGACCGGACTGTTGATCCGACGTCACAACCATAATTTCTCTGTGTATTTCTGACCGCCATCACCTCTCCTCTGTTGTTAACCACCACCACCACTATTAGTCCTGGCGATTTTTCCTTGAGTGGACACTCCACACGTGTTGGCTGCGCATCTTCATCGATGATTTTAAATGTAACTGGGCTCGTTCGGATCTCACGAGGCTATGTAACTGGCTGAGGGTGGCTAGTTGACTGGCCACTGATCCCATTTAATCCGAACCATTTCCATAGGCATGCAGCTTTTGAAATATAGTATATGCAATTGACGAATGAGTTTAGGCACTTCCCTATGTGGTCACGGCCGCGTTATGCAGACTTCAGGTCTTGCAACCACTCCTGCGTTTTCTGCTGCTTCATGCACAGGTATTGGAAACCATTCCTTCATTCGTTGATGCTACATGCATGGGTTTTGGAACCCATTCCTTCGTTTGTTGATGCTGCATGCACAGGTTTTGTTTGGCTTTGGCTGCTGACAATATTTTCATGTTCAAGATGAGCCCTTTGCATGTTTCCTTTGTCATTTTTGGCTGTCCCTATCTCCAAAGTATGTCTTCCAAAGGGATCAGCTGCTACATGATTCCTGTAGGATGTCCTGTAGCTGCTTCTCCTCCTGGGATGCAAGCTAAATGAGCAGGGCTGTATTGCTGACAAGGGATTCGGCTGATGAGGAGTCCAGATGGAGATTGACTGGTATGGTGAGTGAGACACTACTGCTTGATTTGTTACTAGAAATTCTTGCTGGCAATATGAAGAAAACATGTTTTTTTTTTTTTTGACTCTACAGGAACAAATAACAGGATGGGTGTAGCAGAGGTGTAAAGAGATGAAACAGGGTGACATATGGTGATGGATGGAAACAAGGGTGCTTGTAGACCAAGTAGGCAGATTCCAACCTTCAGATTCTCTCCCAAGATCAATTCTGGCCTGTCTGAAGGGTCTACATGAACTTGCTGTAGAAGATATAAAACTTCCTGTAGAAGCTACAGAACTTCCTGTAGAAGGTGAAATCTTGACCCGAATGTGATCAAATCTTAGGAAAGGGGAGTGGTCATGGAGGAAGCGCTTGTGAGGGGTGCTTGCAGCCTGAGGTTGACCTCTGTCCTTGTTTTGTGCAACCCTCCTAACCTGTAATGTCTTCCCTGCAACCTGTAATTATTCAACAGAAGTTAGGTCTATTCCTTGTTTTTTTATTTTTTTTTGAGAGACAGCTCGGGCGCCCCAGGAGGTTTTCACCCTCACTGTCTACCCCGGGTACCTCTAAGATGTTTTCACCCAAGGATATTTTTATTCTTTTTCTATTTTTCTGTTTTTTTTTTTTTGATGATCAAGGTGTGGGTGGAGTAGAGACAGGACCCTGCTCCACTACCAGCACTGATTTGTCCAAATTTTCAATGAACTCATGCCTAGAAAGGGGTTTCTTATATACTTTCAATCAATGCCCATTGACGAGCATGGGGATGGCTTCTTCATCAATGGTCTTGATGAGAACTGAACAATTGTCATTGCATTTCTCCACTGTATATGGTTCTAGCCACCTTGTCCCCAACTTCCCTTTGAAATCCTTGTATCTTGAGTCATATAATAGCGCCCAATCTCTTGGCTGAAATTGATTTTCGTTAAGGTGCTGGTCATGCCATATATTTCTCTGGAGTTGGACTACTTCTGAGTGGAGGAGGGCCTGCATTCTCTGTTCATCCAATCCATTCAGCTGTAGTAATCTTTCCTGTTGTACATGGTTGAGGTCTAGGTCTAGCTGAGCTACCAACCTCAATGTGTTGTACTCGAATTCTATGGACAGAAAATCCTTCTTCTCGTAGACCAGATCATAAGGTGTGAAACCTGTTGTAGTTTTCCAAGTAGTGTTGTAGGCCCATGTGGCCTCAACAAGTGATCTTCCCAATCTTTTCTGTTGCTGCTCACCACTTTAGTCAAAATCTCTTCCAAAGCTTTGTTAGTGACTTCCACCTACCCATTTGCTTGCGGATGATAAGGGGTGGAAATCCTGTGCTTAATATTGTGAGAGTGAGCATGTCTTCAATCAGGCTAGAGGTAAACTAACTTCCTTGATCTGTGACTAATTCCCTTGGGTAGCCAAACTTGTAGAAGATATTTTCCCTCGAAAATTCAGCCACTTTTTCTTCTGTCGCTGCCTTGATTGCCTTTATCTCTGCCCACTTTGTCAGGTAGTCTATGCACACAATGATGTAAGACTTTTTCTTTGAAGGAGGATTCATAGGACCCACAAAGTCCATGCCCCACTTCTCAAATGGCTCGAAAGTCACTTGAGACTGGAGGGGCATTTCATCCCTTGGAGTCGGTTTCCCCATCCTCTGACATTGGTCACATTGGCTGATGTATCTTTTGACATCTTGATGAAGAGTGGGCCAATAGTAGCCTGCTTGTAGAATTTTGAAGGTAGTCCTTTTTGCTACAAAGTGGCCTCCGCAGGGCCCATCGTGATAGGGTAGGAGGATGTCAAAAACTTCCTCCTCCCTAACACAACACCTCAAGATCTGATCCAGGCCAAGTTTAAACAGGTTGCCCCCAATCCAAGTGAATTGGGCGCTTTTACTCACAATTTTGCTCTTCTCTTTTGAGGACAGGTGTTCATACGACATTTGATCATCTACTGTCCCTTCTTCACCTGCAGGCAAATCTAGTCTAGATAGAAAATCATTAACAACATTTTCCTTACCTGGCTTCTCAATAATGGTCAAATCAAATTTCTACAACAAAAGTAACCATCTAATGATATGAGCATTTACATCAGGCTTATTCATTAAATACCTAATTGCAGCATGATCAGTGTGTACAAAATGTTTGATAACCAGTGATGTAGTGTCTGAACTTGTTTAGAGAATGGACTATGACCAAGAACTCTTTCTCGGTTACAATATAGTTCAATTCTTCCTTGGACAGGTTTTTGCTGACAAAGTATATGGCATATGGTAGTTTCTCCTCAACTTGTCCTAAGGCTGCCCCTATGGTTTTTTTCGAGGCGTCAGTGTGGATGTGGAAAGGTAGGGCCCAGTTTGGACCTCTCAAGATTGGGGCGGTTACTAGCTTATCTTTCAATTCATCCAGAGCCTCTTGACAGTTGTTAGTCCATATAAACTCAATATCTTTCCCCAAAAGACCAAACAATGGTGAGGCTAGCTTACTGAAATCTTTAATGAATCTTCTATAATATCCTACTAAGCCTAGAAAACTCTGAACATCTCTTACCTTTTGAGGAGGTGGAACCTTTTGGATGATAGCAGTTTTGTTGGGATCCACCTCTAATCCTTGCTGAGAAATTGTATGACCTAGCACGGTCCCTTCGGTCATCAAGAATTCACATTTTTTGGGATTGAGGGACAGGTTCATCTCAATACACTTGGTTAAAACTTTTCTTAGGTTAGCCAATGCTTCTTGGAAGTTGGACCCATGAGGAGTAAAGTCATCCATATAGATTTCTACCAAATCATGAACCAGCTCAGCGAATATGCTTAGTACTACTCTCTGGAAAGTGGCAAGAGCATTGCATAGCCCAAAGGGAAGGGCCCGGTAGGCAAAGGTACCCCATGGACAAGTGAAGGTGGTCTTATCTTGGTCCTCTGAGCTGATTTGGATTTGATTATATCCGTTGAACCCATCTAGGAAAGAAAAGAATTTCTTCCCTGCCAGTCCATCCAACACTTGATCTATGAAAGGCGAAGGGAAATGGTCCTTCTTGGTGGCTTTGTTAAGTTCTCAGTAATCTACACAGATTCTCCACTTCTCGTTTTTCTTGGGCACAAGCACAAGAGGAGAGACCCACTCACTGTCAGAGATGGGGTATATGAATCCTGCATCCAACAAATTTTGCAATTCTTCTTTGACAATGTCCTTAAGGGCTGGATTCATTCTCCGCTGAGGTTGCCTGACTGGTTTACAATCCTCTTTGATGTAAATGTGATGGGTACAGATCGAAGGGTGGACTCCTCTCATCTCTGTATAGCTCCAAGCGAAAGCATCCAAATGGTGGTTGAATAAGCTACACAACTCCTTCTCTTGAGAGGGAGATAGGGATGAGCTGATCTTTAAGGTTCTTTCAGGGTGAAATTCCACATTCTTGACTCTGGAAGAGGTCATATCAGCCACACAGAGGTCCACTAAAGCATCGGCTTAGGTACCTTCCACTAACTCCTTTAATGGCAACACACTGGGAGGTGGATTTTGAATCAAATTCTCATTTAGGTCATCCTCGGTTTGAGGACCTCCCTGGGTGGCTTCTAATGTGCACAGTGGTGCAGAGTAGACTTCATCCTCATCTCCCTCCTCCAACCAGAGAGGTAAATCATGTTCTAACAGAGGTTGGGCAGGAAGGTATGGACTAGCTGTTTGGACATAGGCCCATTCTTGATGGTCATGCTCCCCACTCGACAATTGATGTAAGCATACACAGTAGCCAACCAAGGCCTTCCCAAAATGAGGGGGTATCTAGTGTGTTTTTCCTTTGGCTAAAGGACCAAGAAGTCCGCAGGGTACTCCCAAGAATCAACAAAGACCAGGACATCTTCCACAATCCCTTCGGGAGTCACGGTGGAGCGGTCTACTAATTGCAGTACTGTTGAGGTCTTTCTGAAGGAAATCTGAAGGTTAAGTTTGAGCATGGTGTCCTTGGTCATCACATTAATGGCAGCCCCTAGATCAATCAGGGTGTGGGGGATTATGGTGCCATTGATGTGGACATCAACTACAGGACTCCCAGGGTCCAAATATTTTGTACAGATTACTTGCCCCAACGTTAGATCGAATAGTTTTCCTATGACATTGATAGTTGGGGCATCTCTCTTGCGCCTGCCTGGGTGCCTGAAACAGTTCTCCTTGATCAATTTATTGTAGATTGGTACGCCTTTTATGGCTTGGAGAAGTGGTATTTTCACACACAACTGTTTAAGTTCTTCTAGAAGCTCAGTCTCCTCTGGGTTTGTTTGCGTGGTTACCGTTAGTCTCTTAGGAAAGGGTGGAATGACTTTGGGTTCACTTTCCTACTTCTCTTCCTTATCCTCCAGAGGAGGAGGTTGGCGATCTGGAAGGACCTTCCCAGATCGTAGGTTGATCTCTTGAATCTCCATAGCGTAGGTAGGGCATGTTGTCTCTCCAGTATATACCTGTTGGGCCTGTCTGTGATTGGGGTTTGGGTTCTGTTGAGCAAGCATATGGGGTTGTCTTGGAGGAGAAAGAGGTAATGGTTGAGGTTGAGTAGGTGGTGGAGACAAAATAGCGGGAGGAGAGTTGTATTGGGGCCTCCACCCCGGCTGACGTGCATTCCACTGAGGTTGTGGCTGAACATGAGAGTGAAACGAATGAGCAGTAGGTTGAGTATGGTATTGAGATGGATAAGACCAAGAAGGAGGTGTGAACCAGGAAGGATGAGCAGGGGGACCCTAAGAAGGTATATGAGCAGATTGGTTGGGGTGGTAATAAGTTTGGGATGTCCCTTGCATCCCTTGCTAGTAAGGTCTGGATCCATGTGGCCTCTTTGGTTGAGGAAGTAGAGTGGTTCAGTGGCTCCCTCGGCCCCTTGGTACATGGCTTTAAGTCTGGGCAAGGTTGGGCATTGGTTTGTAGGGTGGTCTTCCTCGCAAACGAAACATACCTCTACTAAATGCAATGGACACTCGTTCTTAGGATGCTTCCTGGTGCATCTGGGATAAAAGATGGCCAAAGCCCTCTCTGCTTCCTCTTTCTTCTGTTGGATTCAGAAAGTATCCAGTTGCATGGCAATGGTCTGTCTCATCTCACTTTTAAGGTCTTCCATTTGATTTGTAAACTCATGTTTGGAGAAGGTGGCACTGGTTGAAAGTGGATTCCCCTACCTCTTTTCCGAGCTGCCTTAGAGTGGTTTCTAAACACAGTCTTTATGTCCTTGTAAGGTAGTTGGTAGATGTCTCTTCCAACTAGAAAATGGAGGGTATCGAGAAGGTCTTCAGGGACTCCTCAAAGCAGAACCAACTTCAGAGATTCAGGGTCAAGTGTGCACCTGGCCCTTTTATAACTAAGTTGGAACCTTTCTTCATAGTCTTCTAAATATTCCTCACTTCCCATGGTCATCCGAAAGATTTCTCCTTTCGTTTCCTTTGACCTACAGTAGTCCAGATATTTGTTGTTAAAGGCTTGCTGAATTTGGGCCCAAGTTGTGATACTGTTTCTAGTTAACCCCATGAACCAGTCTAGGGCTGCATCCTTGAGGGTAGAGGGAAAGAGTTTCAACTTTTTCTTGTCTTCTGCATAGTCATAAGTTCGACAAAGGACAACAAACTCAAACAAGAAGGTACCAGGGTCTTCAGTGGTCAATCCATGGAAGTGAGGTAAGGCTGAGGGATTTATTTTTTTCATTTTCGTGTCCCCATTGGTCTCTCGGATGGGGAAGGCACCCTCTATTCTCTCCTCATTTCCTATATCGTTTCTCTGTTCAACCATGGTATTAAGAGGAATGTTTTCTTTCTCTTCTTCTATTATAAGATCTTCATATATCTTTGGAGGTTCACCTATAGGTTCTTCTAGATCACTGCCACCAAAGAAGAGAGAAGGGTGACTCAGTGATGTGGTGGGGGTGTTGGGTAAGAATCTTCCGGTATTGTCTCTATTCCTACGAGGCATGAAAGGAAATATTTTTGGTTGATTTTTGTTTTTTTCTCTGCTTGTACTTGCAAAAACTAAAATAGATTGAACTGCAACTAATTAAAATCTATCTTGCTGAAATGAAAATGCGGAATTGAAATGAAAGCAAGAAAGGACTAATCTATTTTGCTGAAATGAAATTACAGGAATGAAATGCTAGGCTACGCTTGTAGAATTGAAATCGCGAAATTGAAATGCTAATCCACGCTTGCAGAATTGAAATGCTAATCTACGCTTGCAGAATTGAAATTGTGGAATTGAAATGATAATCTATGAAAGCAGGAAATGTCAAATCTACTTTTGCGGAAATGAAATTGCAGAATGGAAATGAAACAATCTACTCTACGCTTGCTAAAATAAACTACTTAGTAGAAGGTTTTAGTAGAAAATAGAAGAAAATCAACAATCACAAATACTATGATGCTTCCCCGGCAATGACGCCAAAAATATGGTGGGCTCCAATATTGTAGCAATAATGCTACAACTCCCGGGACTCCCTTCTTCACTTTTATCAACCCGACAGTTCGTAACAAACTTGGAAGCGACGGTGCTGTATGCACAAGTACTAGCTCTTGCCACAGCTGTCAGTGGATCAGCTGGCACAAGTCTACCAGGAGCTTAAGCCAACTTCTATGAGCTTTTAGAAGAAGCTTTTAACTGCGATGGATGAAAGCTAACTCAAAGGAGGCTAATCTACTTGCAGAAAGAAGCTAAAAGCTGAAAGGAAATGCAAACCCTAGCAAACCCTAGTTTTACCGACTAACCCTACTGGTGCAAGAAAAATGATGAAAGCTACAGAAATGGATGCCATTGACTCTTGGGCAGGTACAGTGCATGTGTCTAAGCTACCTTTGAGGTGAAGTCTGGAAAAAACATCTTTTTGTATTTTTGAGTAAGCTGGCAAAGTTATTATGCATGTGTTTTAAGTGTTGTTGATTGTGCAGAGGTTGATTGGTGAAAGGAAATGGAATAGGCACTTGCAGGAGGTTGGGAAGGTGAGAAGAGGACCTAAGGGGTCCCTAGCACCCTTCCAGAGAGTTCACAATGTTTGGATCTCAAGAAACCGCTTTTGTGAGCTTCTACAGGAAGTCTGCAAGGGTTCTACAGGATGTTCTGAAAGGGAATTTTGAAGGGTTGATGGTGGAAGAAAGGTGGAGAAGTGGGCATGGATGTTAGGTGAGGGTGTGAAGAGGTCTAGGACTTGGTGAATGAGGTTGAGGAGTGATTAGGGCGATTGGGTTTGTTCGAAGGTAAGAGGAGTAATGTTACACAAGAATGTAGGACTTAGGGCGAAGTGAGAAAATGTGGCAGATGAAAGGCAAGAATCTGAGTTAGAGGGAAGAGTAGGTTTTATTGATGCAGTAAGGGTAGGCAAAGAGGTACCACAGGTGCTCTACACATTATTTTCTGAACTTGATCAAACAAAGACTAGGAAAACCAAAGATCTAGCTGTTTAACCTAATTTGACCTAAATACCATAAATCATGATGGACAGAAGTTTATTGATAGAAAATCATGAAAACTATGAAAACCAAGCAAGAATGGATCTAAGTATGTAATCACACTGGTACTAACTTTTGCAACTAAGAATCTAACACTAGCAATTGGATGAAGAAGCAAGAACAATGTTTTTGTGGCAGCAAGGAAACCTTGGTCTTAGCTCATGGTCCCAAGGAGGAAGAGGTGAGATCAAGGGTTGCTTGATGGCCCTTTTTGAAGTTCTTTTCTGTAACCAAGCAAGATTGTAATCTACTAGCAGAAATTACTCTGTAAATACAGCAAAATCATATAACAGTACAGAGAGGAGGTCCTAGAACTTGGGTTGGGCCCAACCCCAAGAGATACAGGCTCCTAAGAAGAAGCTAAGAACTGATGCAAAATTAAACTGATCTCCATTACTCAGAAGATAACCATGTCACAAAAATGTTTACAGCAAAAGCTCGAAAATGAGCTGAAAAACAGAGCAACACTAGAGTGCAAAATACAAATGTTCAAAAAGTAACCTACGAAGGCTAGAAGCCTACCTTCTTATACACTACGAGGACCTCTGAAAACCCTCCTTAACTCAAGGGGCTCGGCTGCTCAAGCTACAAATAATCAGTCACTTTACAAAAAGCTTCTCGACTGCCTTTTGGAATCATCTTTAGTGGCTTGCTGAACTCCGAGGTTATGGTGGAGAATTCGAGGAAGGGTCCATTTAGTGCAGGAGATACCCTTCCTATGAATCCTCACCATTGTTCCCTCATGTTTGGTTGTCAACTGGCTCATAAATACTTGGCCTTGGTCCAAAAGTGTCCAAAAATCTGCAATAACCACGTATTAGACTCCTTGGTCAAGTGACTATTCTCATTCATTCAATTAACATAAATATAATTAAAAGCATGCATAAACTATGAAGAATGGTGGATTAATGTAGAACAATTAGGCAAAATGAGCCCAATAAGTTACCCATTTTTTGGGCTCATCACATACCTCCCGCTAGTATCTTTTAAGATTAGGTGAAACACGGTGGATAATATCCCATACCTAATGAGTGACCACCTCTATGCCACCAATTACCTTGAGAATTTCTACCTTCAAATCGATGGATTTCTTTAATCCAAGCATGAGTGCTTAATATTCAATATTATTATTGGTACACTCAGAAGTCCAGATGACATGAAAGGATATCTTCTTTTACACAAGTCTATAAGAACACAACCAACTCTAGAGCCATCCCGCGTCTTTGAACCATCAAAATATAAATTCCACATATTATTAACTACTAGGCCACTTCCTATACTATTATTAATATTAGTATGCACATCTATATTATAGGATTCATTTGCACCAACTAGATAACAAGGAAGGAGTTCTAGTTGTGTGCTTGGTGGAACAGGTGACAACTACACTTGATAACAGCCGAGATCAGTTTCAAGGAAATAATTCCCAAAATTTAGATCGACAAAAGAAACAATATCATTATGGATCTCAAGTGGTGTCATGGTGTGTTTCATGTATGGCTTGCTGTCCACTCGAATTTGGTTATTCTTTCCCTTGAATGGGATCCATAAATGTGACTAGTTTGTAGAAAAATACCCTTGTAATTTGTTAGACTAGTCTCTACTGAGGAGTACATTGTAGGCTTCTAGGATGTCCACAATTACAATATTTATACATTGGTGAACTCATTGATCAGATGAGAATCAACTAAGGACGTTCTTGAGTTCACCAATAGCTTAGATGATAGATCTATCTAGTTGAATAATTTGTGCATTGATTTTGTACCATTTAACACTTATTTTATTGGCAACCAATAATGGCATTACATTCACAGATGCACCAGAATTGACTAAACATTTATGGACATTGTAATTAAAAATTTCAAACGTTAACAAAAATGGAGGGCACAAAGTCTTAGCTTATGATGTTACATAATTCACTATAGATTCAAGGGAACCAAATGAATTACCATACACTTTATGAGAGACAAAATATTTTTCACCTGGGGAAGGTTGTGAAAAGGCTTGGAGAAGAAAATCACACTGGTTTGTTATCTTTGCGAGCTCATATATGGAAATATTGGTGCAAGCTCTCTTTAAATATTCAACAATGTTATAATCAATGGTGTCACTCCTAGAAGGATATGTCAAAGTGTTTGGAGGAGTAACTTTATTTGATAGTTCTAGAGTGATAGTCTTACTTTTACTGCCAGAGGAGGTGTTCTTGGATGTGGTTGTATTTGCATACTTACTCTATGCATTATGACCAGGGTTGACCAGCGGTGAGATCCTCAACAATTGTTCCTCCAATTTTGTCTTGTCACCTCTTGTTCAGAAATGGCCCTTGACTCTTCAAACTATATTGTCCATTTTTATTTTAGGGGAAGCCTCACTTTGTGATGGTACTTCAACACTATTCTTGTTAGCATTGAGGAAACAATCAAATTTATTCACTGCTTGTCTAATGCTTGTACTTTCTTCTGCCACCATAGGTTCTTCTTTTTCTTGCGTTTTTTTCGTCTACTCATTTTCTAATAAGGAATCCACAATATGTGTGGCCAAAGATTTCTTGTTGTGGTTCCTCTGTGGGCATGTCTTTTCTAAATGATATTCCTGGTGAAAAGAAAATTACTTGTCTATTCCCATACTTCCAAGATTCAACACAACATTTCAACTCTGGGAAGACTTGGTGGGTGATTTTTGCTATTACTGTTATTCCTTCGAAAAGGGAAAGAGTTGGGAGGCTTGCCACTAGTGGATGTATCACTTGACATTCTCTTTATTTTTGAAATTTCATTAGTATGTTCCTTAGGTTTTTGGGTCAAGCTATCTATATCTCATAATTCCTTATCCTTAGCCTTACTTGAAGAAGGTTGGGACTTTCTACCAGTCTCCTTGGAGTCTTTGATTCATCATGATCAGTAATAACTCCAATAACGTTCGATTCTTTCTCGACGATGATTGATTATGCAAAGTTTTGTGCCAATGTTTCCTTTGCAGCTCTTTTAACAAATGAGGAAATTTTAGTGGGAAAGGAAACTATATAATAATCAATAGTAATCGAATTGTGTGGTTGCATGCCTTGGGAAAACTTGTTCAATATGCGATTGAACTTTTGATTAAAATATTTCACTTTCTCCTTTTCCCCGATCTTATTGTTTCTAAGCTCTTTCAAAAAAACGGTGGGAGTCTTGTCATCAAAAAATTTCCCCAGAAATAACTTCTTAAACTCCCTCTAACTATGGATTGAATTGATAAGAAAAACATGGTACCATATCACCTCTCTACCTTATAATGTATAAGAGAAAAGTTTGAAAGCAACATCATCGTACATTACCTCCAACATCCATAGATGCATGTAGAGGTCATTAATGTGATCTTCTGCTTTTGTCTTCTTGTTTAGATAGAACTTTGATAACAACTTTTCCATATTTCTAGGCATATTATGAACATTGTTTAGAAGAGAAAGAGGCCCTTAGGCCATCTAATCCAAGTCCTAGTTGGCCATGTATTCATCTCTTTGTTCCTCCTCCTTTTCAGAATATGAGGAGTCCTCTCCTTCATCGCTTAAACCATAAAAAAATCTCATCAAAAAAAAAAAATTCGTCCTCATACCCTTCGTTCAGGGGTGGAAGTGAATCTTACCACATTGTATCTTCCGAGGATTCCACTAAGTCTTCAAGACTAGCAAAAACCAAATCTTCCACTCTTCAAACTAACATACTGGTATAAGTTGTTTGTTTTGTCTTTAGGAAATGTGGGAGATTCTGCACACTAGGAATTAATCATATTTCCTTTGCAAACTGACCTGTTATAGATCAAAGTACCCATATTTATTCGTAGGTAACCTCATATGTCAACTTTGGCCCAAGTTGATAAGACCCTCCTACTTTAGAAAGAGGAGTTGGAATAATGCTCAAAATGTTGCTATCTTGTCCAAGGGATGAATATTTAGGGCATGTGGAGTTGTCAACCATAAAAAAATGGGAACCCTCCTTCTAGTGCCAGAATGTAGACGGTGTTGGATATCGCCAACACAGAGGGGATCTCCCTGATGCAAGGTCACAATTAGACCTCACATTGTGTGATGTAGGACTCCCATATAGAATACAACTCGACTTCCATTTATTTATAGATATGCCTTGGATTTAGTTGTTAACATGAGAGAGAAGTGCAAACGTCCTTTTGAATGAGAAAGCGAGTGTCCTTGTGAATATTTAATTACAAATGTATCAAGGTTCTCTTTCTGCAAGGTGGGGAATAAAGTGAGCCTCAAATAGAGAAGTAATAGTATTACCCTAATGGATATGCACATGAATAATAAAGATTCATCTAATATTGAGTGAAATAGTTCACATGGATGCAATGATGATTATAAACATTACAACACATTTCCAATAAGTTGAACACTAAAGTCACCGAAATAGTTCAATTACTCCATTACAGGTGAAAGAAAACATGGAAAATAAACATTCAGAGATTACTATTAGAAACATCCATAATCCATGCATGAAAATGTGCTAGCTTGGAAGGCTTCGATATTAAGAAAAAGTTCCAAGATATATAGATACAATGAACATCACTAGCTCCAACAGTGGAGTGTTAAAGCCACTACTTGCTCCCCAAAAGTACTAACTTTGTCTCTCTAATTCCTTGTGGGAGAAACCAAGGTTAAAATTCTATTACATGAGAAATGAGGATCCTTTTATAACTTGTAACATGACATTTCACATCCATATGACTCTTGACTTTCCAGCTCCTAATGACCTTTGGACTTCTACAACCTTTGGACTTCTAAATGAATTTTGGAATTACATATGACTCTTGGTATTACATGTCCTTTGGACTTCCATGACTCTTTTTTCCATACATGACCCTTGGACTTCCAATTATTTGTCTTTAAAATGATTACATGGTTACATCATAGCTTCCATATCATCATGTGATGATGATGTGAGAAGTCACTATCCTTCATGACTGGGACTAATGGTGATTGATGACATGGAATTTCTTCAATGGTGACGTGGCTACCACTTGTGTCTTCATTCTTCAAGCAACTTCTAATCATGGATCACCCTCCAAAGGGTCTTTGATCTAAAGGATTCTTCAAGGTGCTTTTATCATTAAGATTTCAATGTGTTCTTTGTTCTTTCAATGCTTCCTTTGTTTTTTTATGTTTTCTCTATCTTCCTCATGTGTGCTTGTCATGCTATTATTCAAATTCTTGTATCTATAATCACTCATGACAAACAACCATCAACCTCAAAATCTCCTATTCTACTATTTTTTATGTATATTTTCTGCTCATGCCTTATCAATGCACCTAAATGGGATAAGGACATCTTCTGGGCACATGGGCACACTTTGAAATGCTGAAGTGTTGAGAAGTAGAGGCTTTAGGATTTCAACATGTGCTCATGTGTTCAAGAAAAAGAGGCAATCAAGGCAAGGAACAGGACGCAAGTTCGAAGGATGAAGGGGAAATATTTGGGCTTCCCAAGTGTGTTTTGCACTAAAAGGATAGAAAAAGGGTGTAGGATGAACTCTTAAAGGCTAAAGGATGAAGGTTTTAGGCCTTTGGTGTGTGCTCATGCTTGCAAGAGGCCCAGGAGGGTGCATGACACAAGTTTGAAGGCTAAAGGGTGAATATTTGTCGCTTGAGAGTGTTCTCATGTGCTCAAAGGATCGGGAGGGCACATGGTGTAGTGTGAAAGGCTGAAGGGTTGATCTTGACGCCTTCGAGGTTTGTTCATGCACTCAAGGAGGGTGCACTTCTTCGAGCCAAAGGAGTGCGCTCAAAGGAAGACTTGATTTATTGAAGGGAACAATTCAAAACAAGGAAGGGGAAAGGGATTAAGGAGTGCACTTTGCGGTCTTAGAGGGCACATGGAACACTTCTGAAAAATGAAAGATTCCTAATCAAAGCTTCAGAGTGCACTCATGCACTCTTTGCCTTGATGGGTTTTCTTTGCAACTTAAATTTTTCTAAGTATAAGATATAGGGTGATGGGTGATCCTGATGATTTTAGACATCAAACTATGCGTGACACATAACAACTCCTCAAGAAAAATTAGACAAGATCGAACAAGGATAAGTATACATCAAAAAACCACTTTGCATGCATTCCCCAAGTACAATGGTGAAGTGTGTGCGATTGCGACAAAAAAGTGTCGTTTTACACTAACAAAGATGTTACGACCAAGAAATGCACTAAAGATGTTCTAATCAATGTGACGACACTTGGAAACATTCCATAACACTTGAAATGTATAGAATGACATGAGATGAAACTTGAGGATCAAGGAGACACTAGGTATGACGGTAATAGTAGGCTCCAAAATTATAATGTAGTGAAATTTTGGAGGGTGTTGCAGCAATGACAACACTTAGCAACACACTAGGTGAACTTCAACATTTTTGTCTAGGAATATTTTTTGGTTAAAGGGTCAAACATTCAGGAAGTATTGATTCACCAACTAGATTGCCTTGATTTCCCCCTTCTGACATGGTTATATTAATAACATCTCACTTTATTCTACTTGGTTGAACACACAAGATACAACATATCACAATTGTTTCAATCTAGGAAATGGTAATATGCACGACGATTTTGTGTCAAAGTATGAGTTTTAATCTCTAGTGTTGCTCTGCTGCCAGTAGGCCTGGTCAGTACCCCAAAGGAGTCACTTCAAGATCAAAAATGTTGCTTCGCTGCCAGCGAGCCTATATAGTGCCCCGAGAAAATCACTTGGTTCACCTCCCTACGCAGGAAGCATTTCTCTTCTTTCACCCTTTATTTATTTATTTAATAGGACTATGCATTGGCACTTTTCATTTTCAATGGGAAGAAGAAGGATCTTGACTTATTGAGAGAAGAGAAGGTTTCCCCTTCAAAGAATCATTTTTAATACCTCTGATATTGGTTTTATCGCTTTAGATTTTCCCCTTATCCATTTTATACTAGATTGGACAAGCATTAACACACTAGTAGATTTACACCAAGTTGAGCAGTTTAGATACTAACATAGGAGAAGATTTAATAGGTTCTCTCAAGGTTCTCCATTTGGACGTATTTTATTTTCGATATGGACTTAGCTCAACCTATGGCATTTTCCCAAACAAAGAAGGAGAACAACATAGTGCCAAGCATTGTGGTTGTCACACTTCTCTTTTATTACAACACAAAGTCTTTTCAATCCATGCACTTTTATACAATGGTCTTATTTGTGTACAATGACTGAAAAACGTGAAAAAGAAAGACAAGAATAATACAACACACGCAGGACTAACACATATGAGTAGTAAAAGAAACAAAACAAACCTTACAGGAAGAGCAACATGTAGCTACCATTGAAAATAACGTTTCATATCTCAGCCATTTACGAGAATTGGGTCAATCCTCCCGTTTAAGGGTTCCAACTTGAATTTATTATCACTGAGGTTTTCTTCGACGGTGAATGGTTCGATCCACAAAGGTTGGAATTTTGTGTGTGTTGGCAAGAAAATTTACTTTAAACTGACCGAGGGTTCGACTGAGGGTGCCAACAAAAAAACCGCAATGTCTAGCACTTCACTGACATATTCACTCCTTCCAAAGGGAAGAAGAGTATCACTCAACGTGAGCCAGAACCATGGAAAGATAAAGGGGATTTAGATTTGCCTACAATATGAATTGTTAAACTATCACAACATTCATTCTTAACCATTCACAATATTCATTCAATAATAAATTTAACATAAGCATACAATTCTAAAGGGGCCCATAAATTACACAAAAAGGTGTCAGAAATCTCATCTTTCTTATATTAATTTCCATCAGAGAATAATTTCATTACAAAAAACAACATTAGACCTTGCGATAGTTACAGACTTGCACACAGTATCAAAATCTATAGGAAATACATAACTAAAACATTACAAATCCAAATCTAGGAGTGAAACAAATATGGATGCTCAACTTTGACCCTTAGTCTCAATCTGAAATTTACAGTGCTATCTAAAATAATTTTTCGTTGACTTCTATTTTATTTTATAACCACGCTCTCTTGCTTCGATACCCCGCTCACTTGATCCACAATTTTTTAATACTTAGGGCCATCATTCTAGTTTTTTGTCTCGTTGTATCAAAATATTAAAATCGCCTCCTATTTCTTCGACATGTTCCCTTGTTTTCCACTACGTGAGTTCTAAGTCATCTCACTATAGAAATTCCCATTGTAGAAATTTCCACTGAAGATCAACCGATTATGTAATATACTAAAACACAATACAAGATCTACTTCTACAACACTTTGCGGAAGCTTAATCGAATTGAGCAAGATCAAGAGAACACATATAACTGAGAATGAGAAATTAATCACACATAACACAGAAGAAATATCTCGGGGAAAGCCTCAGCCTAAAACCTCAACTTTGTATTGTCATACAAGTGGAAATATTTTTCAAGTTACAAAAAGAATCAGCTCTCAAGCTATCCTACTTTCTCTGCAACCAAACAATACAACTCACAGACTGAATAGACATAGTATATGTCCTCCTCAAGCCCTCAAAGCCTCCTATTTCCTTGCACAGTTTTTCTTGGGACCTAGTGAAGCCACATATGTGAATTGGCCTCATCACACTCACTAAAACCTCTGATATAACTACGCAATCCTCAAGGAAAGAATTCCTTCTGCATGCAAGGAATATTCACAATGGAATATTCTAGCAACTGATAGTACACTGCCCCTCCATCTGATCTCAACTGGGTCTCTGTCTGAATTGACATACATGAGTTATTTATGAGAGAATACTTAGTTATCTGAAGTGCAGTAGTTACATGCATGTAAGCATTAAATAAATGAACTTACATTAATTCAACAAACTGTTTGAATTAATCTAACTGAACTTGACTCAGTTAACTAAGTCAACTAATTACAACTCATAATTACAACTCACTCTTATCTCTTTAACTGATAGATAAATTCCTCAATTAATGGAGAAACTATTGCATGTCCCCACAGAGACTTCATGTTTGATTTTCCTTAACTAATTAACTCAAGATGAATTAATTAATTAATTTACAAATAGCTGTTAAGATCAAATTCGAATTTTACTTCACTATTTTAGTATAGGGACTGACTAAAGTAGGAAGGTATCCCGAAATTCTATTTTTATCACTTCCATTTTTCCATCCATTGTTGCTAAGATCAACATTGGCTGAACTACTATTTATAGTAGTGCTATTTTTAGTAATTCTATTTTTAGCATTTCTTGTTGCTATTTTCAACAATCCCTCTCAACAAGAAAGGGATTATCAGTAACCCCAATCTTGTCTCTATGGAAGTCGAACTTGCATTTTGACAATGCCTTAGTCAAAACATCTACATCCTACTCCTCGATTGAAACATACAGCAACAACATGATTCTCTTGACCACACAGTCTCAAAGATGGTGATACCGGATGTCTCTGTGTTTGGACCTGTCATGAAAAATTGGATTCTTAGAGAGTTTGATACAACTATGGTTATCACAATTGATCACTGTAGGATCCATCATCTGACCAAACAATCCCACTAGAATCTTCCGCATCCAAATGGCCTCACATGCAGCGTGACTAGCAGCAATGTACTCAGCCTCTGCTGAGATAAGTGCATCTGATCTATGTTTCCTATTGTACCAGGAAACTGCAGCTGAGCCAAGGTTGAAGATTCCTCCAAAAGTGCTCTTCCACTTTGATGGACTCCCTGCCTAATCTACATCTGTGAAGCCCTGAAGCTTCACTCTGTCCATCCATCTGTACCATAATTCGAACTAAGATGTGCCTCTAAGCTATCTCAGCACATGCTTTGCTGCCTTCCAAAACAGCTTGGTAGGCTGAACCATAGCTTGACTCGACTGGTTCACTGCAAAGCGTAAGTGGGTTCGTGTGTTTACCAGATACATAATTGAACCCACCAGCTGCTGATAAACAGTAGCAGCTACTACCTCACCCAAAGTAGCATCCTCCTTCCTCCAGTTCCCAGATAGAGGAGTCTGCATGGGCTTGCACTTCTCCATGTGAAAGTTCCTGAGTATCTCATTTGCATACTTGCGTTGAGACACAAATACTTCCCCATCTCTTTGCCACACCTCAATGCCTAGAAAGTAATGCATAAGGCACATGTCCTTCATCTCGAACTCTCTTGCAAGGTCATCCTTGCAAGATTGTATCAGCTGATCATCACCTGTCAAAATAAGATTATTGACATAAAGAAAAATGATCAATGGTTTACCTTCTACTATGATGTGGTAAAGGTTCACATTTGCTTCACTCTTGGTGAAGTCAAAACCAGTGAAATAGTTGTCGATCCTGGTGTACCACGCATGGGGTGCTTGCTTTAGCCCATACAAAGCCCTCTTGAGTCGACACTCATGTGACTCACTATCGAAGGTCTTGAAACCCTCTGGATTCTCAATGTACACCTCCTCCTCAATCTTCCCATTGAGGAATGCTGTCTTCACATCCAACTAGTGGATCTCCCACCCCATCTGAGCTGATAGTGCCAACATCGATCTAGTCGATGAGTACCTTGCTACAGGAGAAAAAATCTCATTGTAGTCGATCGCTTCAACCTGCGAGAAACCCCGGGCAACAAACCTTACCTTATGTTTCTCAACACTGCCATCAGCTGCCTGCTTTACCTTGTAAAGTCATCTGGAACTCACTACTGACTTGCCCTGAGGCCTTGGGACAACATCCCACACATGTTCCGAATGATAGATTCATACTCCTCTACCATTGCATCAACCTAAACTGGTTGCTGCGTTGCCTCCTCGAATGAAGAAGGTTTGGTATCTACGTGCTCCCCAATTAGGGCATGTATCTAGTGTACCGGTTGGGTGACTTTCTCTATCTGCGCTGAGAAGATGGCTGTCCCACATTCTCCCGCACATCCAACATCAACCTGTCAGCTTCCCTTAAGCGTTTCCACCCATCTCTGGAAGTATTAGCATGAGTGGATGTCTCCACTCCCGGATCCTCTACATGCTGCTGCTCCACATCAATCTGAGGCTCCTCCTCCTTAGGAACTGAAAGTTCCTCATTTGCATGTAACTTGAGCTCCCTCTCAAGTGACACTTGCATGGATTTCTACTCATCAAACTTCAAATCCCTGTGTACCACAGTCCTCTGAGTGGAAGGAAGGTACACCTGATATTTGTGGGGTGTATTCGTGTACCCCACAAGTATTCCCAACTTAGCTGTTGGGTCTAGCTTCTTCCTGACATCTTTGGTCACATGACAGTTAACTGATGATCCAAAGATTCAGAAGTGACTTACATCAGGTTGCTTCCTAGAATAGGCCTCCATAGGTGTCTTCACCCCTAGTATACGGTGCAGGCTTCTGTTCTGAAAGTACACGGTTGTATTGCATGCTTCATCCCACAAATGCAATGGTAGGCTTTGGTCATGCAACATTGCTCGAGCTACTCCCACAATCGATCTGTTCTTCCTTTCAGCCAACCCATTCTGGTATGGGTTATGGGGTGTCGTCAATTCCCATTTAATACCTTCTGCAACGCAAAAGTCTTTAAACTGTTGGGAGACACACTCTCCACCATTTTCGCTACGAAAGGATTTTATTTTCTTTCCAGATTCTTTCTCTGCTAAGGCTTTAACTCACAAAACCTCGAGAAGGTTTGATCCTTCTTTTGCATAAAGTAGATCCAGCATCTACGAGAAAAATCATCAATAAAAATAACATTGTACCTTTGTTTAGTGGTGGAGGCTGTAGAGAAAGGTCCACAAACATCTGAGTGAAATCGCTCCAGGATTGCTCTAGCTCTACTGTCTCGATTCGGAAAGGAAGATTTCGCATACTTACCCAAGGTACAACCTTTACATGTAGTCGTCTGGTCAAGTTTTTCCCTGGGTAGTCCGGTAGAAATCTACTGCATGATCTTCAGGGCTCCATGGTGCAAGTGGCCCAGTCTTCTATGCCATAGCTCGCTAACATCTTGGATCTGCACCATCTCAACATTGAACTCAAAGCAACACAATCTTCTACCTCCAGCTTGTAGAGGTTCTTGACTTGAATCCCAGTTTGCTTTGTGTGTCCAATACCGATATCCCTCAGGAATACCTTTCCTTTACTAAAGAATACATCATAACAAACACAAGATTCTTCTTTAGACCTGGTACATACTTTACATCAGTCAGGGTGAGGGGAGCTCCATTCTCCCTCTAAAACACAACCGTACCTTCACATGAAACATGATACTTTCCATCATCGCCCATCTCGATCCGCATCTGGAGATCCTTCTCCTCCAAGGTACTGAAAAAATTCTTGTCACTTGACATGTGGAATGAGGCTCCACTATCCAGGTACCACACACATCCCACCATGGATGAAACCATGCATGCAATAAGCAAGAAATCTAGCTCAAACTGTGAGGCCAGTGCCTCACCATCAGATCCCTTTGAGGAACGCTTCTTGGATTTCTTTTGTGAACAATTCGTAGCATAATGGCCCACTTCATGACAATGAAAGAATTGCACTTCCGATTTTTAAATCTTCTTCCCACCATGGGAAGAACCAGATGTGGACTGGGACGCCTTCCCTTCCCCTTCCTTGCCTTACTCGCTAAGGCTAGATTTTCCTCATCATCTTGCTTCGATGAGGATCTATCTCTGGTGCTTCTTCTTATTTCCTCCTGCATCAGATTCGACCAAAGTTGTTCCCAATCTGGTAGTTTTTCTCTTCCATTAGCCGAATCTTGGTAGCTATGCCATCTCTTAGGAAGACTGAGGAGTGCAAGACTCGCCATGTCATGGTCATGATCCCCACACTTCCAAGCTCATCCCTACAGGTGGTGAGATTTTTCAGATATGTAGAGATCGTGTCTCCCTTTTCACACTTAATCTTACGAATTTTGTCATTTAGCGCCAACTTCCTTTGATCGCTGCTGTTCTGATATAAAATTTTCAATGTTTTCCACATTGAAAACGGTTTCTCCTTCCCATGGAGGCTCGAGACAATGTGGTCTCGAACTCCCTCTAGGAGGATTCTCCTTGCTCTAGCCAGACATTTCTTCCATTCCGCCTGTTGAGTAGCATCAGTCGGCTTGGGGACTTCTTGATCAATGAAGTCCTTTAGACTGTTATCCTCTAATACTGCTTCCATGCGATCCTTCTAGGCTATATAATTCAAGCTTCCATCAAGGGCATACTCGAGTCTTAAACCATTGAACGCCATTGGTGAAATTGAGATGTGATAAGAACTCGATTTCTATATTCAAGAACACAAACTTCGAACTTCTCCTTCTTGTATACAATTCTACGCCTTGATCACCTTTGCTAGGATACCATGTAGAAATTCCCATTGTAGATCAACCGATTATGTAATATACTAAAACACAATACAAAATCTACTTCTACAACACTTTGTGGAAGCTTAATCGAATTGAGCAAGATCAAGAGAACACATATAACTGAGAATGCGAAATCAATCACACATAACAAAAAATAAATATCCCAGGGAAAGCCTCAACCTAAAACCCCAACTCTGTATTATCATACAAGTGGAAATATTGTTCAAGTTACAAAAAGAATCAGCTCTCAAGCTATTTCGCTCTCTCTGCAATAAAAAAATACGGCTCACAGACTGAATAGACATAGTATATGTCCTCCTCAAGCCCTCCAAGCCTCCTATTTCCTTGCATAGTTTTTCTTGGGGTCTAGTGAAGCCACATGTGTGACTTGGCCTCATCACACTTACTAAAACCTCTGATCTAACTATGCAATCCTCAAGGAAAGAAATCCTTCTGCATGCAAGGAATATTCATAGTGGAATATTCTAGCCACTAATAGTACACTGCCCCTCCATCTGATCTCAACTGGGTCTCTGTCTAAACTGACATGCATGAGTTATTTATGAGAGAATACTCACTTATCTGAAGTGCAATAGTTACTTGCATGCAAGCATTAACTCACTGAACTTACTTTAATTCAACAAACTGTTTGAATTAATCTAACTGGACTTGACTCATTTAACTAAGTCAACTAATTACAACTCATTCTTATCTCTTTAACTGATGGATAAATTCCTCAATTAATGGAGAAACTGTTGCATGTCCCCACATAGACTTCATGTTTGATTTTCCTTAACAAATTAACTCAAGATGAATTAATTAATTAATTTACAAACAACTGTTAAGATCAAATTCGAATTTTACTTCACTATTTTAGTATAAGGACTAAATAAAATAGGAAGGTATCTCGAAATGCTATTTATAGAATGCTATTTTTAGCACTTCCATTTTTCCATCCATTGTTGCTAAGATCAACACTGACTGAACTGCTATTTATAATAGTGCTATTTTTAGCAATTCTATTTTTAGTGTTTCTTGTTGCTATTTTCAACACTCACCGTCGTTTTAATTTTTCAATGCTCTATTTCCAACAATTTCATCAAAAATGTCCTTCACAGCTGTTATCCATCCAAAAACGAAGGACCCAACATCCCTCGACCACATCCTATTGAATCACCCTCGAGTCAATGTGCTGTTGTTGTTGCTTCTGACTCTGCTATGGGTTGGCTTCCACTAACGTTAGTTGTGGTACCTTCAAATGAAGGACCCAACTCTAGAACAACCTGAAGTGTAGACTCCTTGAAATTGGTGAAGGTGGAAATAGATGAGTACCATGAGTCAATAAGTGTGCAAAGTTTGGCTGAGAACTCAGTAACAGTCTACTCATTGAGGTCACTAGGCCAAGATACAACCAATTCATGAATATGTTGATCTACAACAATAGACAGTGTGCTCAATATCATGAAATGCTTTTGAGCTTCTGGTCAAAGTCCACAGAGGATCTACTTGGTGACTTGGTTTGCATCCTCTAGTTGGATAATTTAAGCATCAAGAACATTGGCTTGGTCGATGAGCTGCTTCTCGGATTCTAGATCGGTAGTCACTAAGACTTGTTGGTATAAATTTTGAACATTTTCGCACAAAGGATCAATTTCTACAAGCTTCTTTGCGATGCAATGATTGGCATTAGAAATATGGCGAACCACATGTTGGGATTCTTGCATGACCTGGAGTAGGGTAGCTTGAAGAAGTGGTAGTCTACAACTTATCACTAAGCTTAGTGTGATAGACGATGAAAGAATCAAAGGAAGACTGCTACACTTTGGTGACTGTTTCCTGGAGCTTGGCATGCTTGGACAGTAGCTGTTGACACACCACTTCAACCATATTACAACATTCGACAAAGGCACAGGTGGAAAAATCTTCAAGCTGCTGGATAGATTATGGAGCGAAGTTTGGTCATAGAGATTACAATTGAGAATGAATCACACTAACCTAGGACTATAATCCCTCCTTTTCAAAACGTAACTGCATTTGTAATGCTGACCCGATGGTCAATTGATGTTGTTGTTCTTCACATGTGACCTAAAGATCATTACATCTGTTAGGTAAACTTGACTCATGATAGAGTCAAAAGTTAACAAGGTTAAATAGTGATGGTTTTGGGGCACATGGTATTGTGCACCCATGGTATTCTGCCCGTGGTATTATATGTAATGGAGCCAATAAAAGGCTGGAAGGAATTCATTGTAATGCAAGGGACTGGAGGTGAGCGGTGAAGGCTCACTTGGCCGGATTGGCCAGGGTTTTGGCCAAGGATAATGAAATTTCATTATGATATGGTTTTTCCCCAGATAAACATGTGCGTTCATGTGTTTATAGTTATTGCTGGTCATTTTTATATTTGTTTCTCTCAGTAATTCTCCGTAATTAATTTGTGTTCTTGGGTAAATTTCTTAACAATTGGTATCAAAGCCAAGTTGGCTTGAGAAGAACGTATTTTGTTGCCAAGGGTTTGTATTGGCTTGGTGAATGAAGGGGATATGATTTGTTGCACTGATGCTATGGATATAGATCAACCAAACAAGAAGCATTGCATGTTATCACGCTCCAGATCCAGATCAAGGCTTCCTGGTGAAGTCACCCCAGGCAAGGGTTTCAAGGATTCATATCAGAAGGTAGTTAAACTTGGCAAGAAGGCAGCAAAGAAACAAAACAAGGATGCCCGCAATTGAGAGAAGATGGGTCAGAATAGCAGTAGCAATAAACAAAAAAAAAATTAATGAAGTCAAAATTATTGCATGTAAATGGGCATACTACTGTAAGACTTGGTAAGGCACGTGTACCCCTCGGTGATCACCGGTAAAGTCTAGGTTAGACCTAGGGGATAGGGGGGATGTTGGGTTAACAATACATCAGGTAAAAACTTTGAGGGGGATAAGAGCTAGAGTGAGCGGGATTGTCTCACTTAGCAGGTTTGGCTGGAGTTAGTCAAGGAACCCCAAGTCAAGTTTAAGGGGGGAAATTGTTAGGTAAAATTGACTCAGGATAGAGTCAAAAGTTAACGAGGTTAAACAGTGATGGTTTTGGGGCACATGGTATTTTTCACCCATGGTATTCTGCCCGTGGTATTATATGTAATGGAGCCAATAAAAGGCTGGAAGGACTTCATTGTAATGCAAGGGCCTGGAGGTGAGCGGTGAAGGCTCACTTGGCCGGGTTGGCCAGGGTTTTGGCCAAGGATAATGAAATTTCATTATGATCAGGTTTTTCCCCAGATAAACATGTGCGTTCATGTGTTTATAGTTATTGTTGGTCATTTTTATATTTGTTTCTCTCAGTAATTCTCCGTAATTAATTTGTGTTCTTGGGTAAATTTCTTAACAACATCCAGTCTCAGTATGAACCAAACAATGCTCCAACTGAGAAAAAAAGGCATGAATGAACTAAATGAGATGATGGGAAGAAAAAGTATTGAGAGTGTCGACCGCAATTGTTTTAGCCGACGGGATTCTAGATTGCAATGGTTGGCCACTAGAAACCAACCTCTCTGATTGATCTTGTGATGAAATTTCATACTGAGTAGTGCTCCTTTGATTATGTTTGGTGTAATGCAAAAAAGGTGTTGGAATGAAAATGATGAGGTCATGTTGCAGGGCGGCAAGGGAAATTACTTGATGACCTGTTTAGGAGCCTTCATGAAGTCAACAACTGGTTCTGTTGAAATGGGTAGGGGGATCGACACCGATGGATGAGATGGAACAATTGATGGTGGGGAAAGAATAGTAGTAGGAATATGAGCGGAAACAATAATGGAAGAGTCGATTTCCATCTCGTCAGGATCATCAAGGGTGACAGGTGAATTAGGGTAGTCAGATAAAGTAGCTACAGATGAATGAGGTTTCCCTTTAGAGGCGGTATGTGGGGATGAAGGTATTTCTTATTGAAGATGCACCACAAAATTTGTGACTATCAGTTCAATATCAAGATCGATGAAAGTAGAGGTAGAGGGGTTGCTATGAACTTGACGAGGGGACAAAGGAGTAAAATCAGTAGTAGGAAAAATAGTAGATGCAATAATGGGTGGTGTGGTGGATATAGGGGTAAGATGATGTACCTGAAGTGGTACCTGCACATGTGGATTGACCTTGGACCAAGTGGCATAAGCTGAGCTCACACACTCATATTTCTTCAAAAGGGGCTAGAGGTCCTCATGTGCATCTCTAGAATGCTTGCGAGAAGTTGAAGGGACTTCTTCAACAAGCTTCATCACATCAAGATTATAAAAAATTTGGCCATATTGCTACAATGAAATAACCCCTAGCCAATTACTAACTTCTGTGTGGAAGTCGTTTTCGATTATATAAAATGGCAACGAGCGCATCGAGAAAGTATCTGAGGAGACATGCATCGGCTATAGATAACAAGAAATCTAAGAGATAACAAACCAAATTAAAGGGAAATATTTGTTCAATAAAGGAATCAACACCCACAAAATATCATTCGTCACAACAATCTTCTTATTGTACGAGTGACCAAAACCGAGGTCATTAAAATATCTATTGACAGTTTCTTTGGTACTTTACAATGGTGCATATATATAGGCATGGGGATCTTCTTTAGAAATTGTATCAAGGTCATGACTGTCTTGAGGACACCATTTGGACCTGGCAATCAGAATAAGTAGGTAGCTAAAGAAAAAATAAGTGGATCGAGCATAGATATTATTAGTAGCCTCAAATAATTCTTGGAGAGGATAATTGGACCAATTTATTTGATCACCATGAAAGTAAGCTTCAACAACATAAATTGCGTCCATCGTACATTCACCTCTAGTGTAGTGGTGCATGAGCTTGGTGGAAATGATTGTAGCAGAGACACATATCAACATGTTATTGATCATATCTAGACCTGCTCCTCAGTCTTTCTAAGTAGTCCCATACTTATACAATTTTTCTTGTCCGTTTTCTTTCCAGGATTTACTATTTTCTGAAAGGTCGACTTAACTATTGGGTTGTGTTATATTCTTTCCACATAGTTAACAGGGGGTTTGAGGGGTACCCGTAAGCCCACTTTATGGGGTC
>APFE030739314.1:0-20064 GCA_000404065.3 Pinus taeda | reverse complement strand
ACAACAAGTGGGAGATTTTTGGGTTGTGTTATATTCTTTCCACATAGTTAATAGGGGGTTTGAGGGGTACTCGTAACCCCACTTTATGGGGTCCGGGGCAGCGCCCCGAAAAAAATTTGCTTTTGGACCCTATGTTAGGTTGAGCAGACCCACCTATGGTTTTGTGCATGATTTTCGCACATGTGTTTTGGACGCGATGGTTTTCGGTGCATCGTTTTGGACGCGATGGTTTTTGGTCCATGGTATTGGATGCTTCGGCATGTATAAATATGTATTGTAACATTGAAAGGAACATAATGAAAAATCAAGCTGGTAGTCCCGATTTTGGGATCCAGTGAGAAATCTCTGTTTATATGTGTTTTATGTGTCATGCTCTCGCATTTTTATTTTTTCCAGTGATTTAGAATTCGTATGCAGGTAATTTCTGTACGGGGTTAAAACCTACATTAACATCCACACCATAGGCAGAGAGTTCAATAATATTATTAATATCAATTTCATATATGAGGTATTCACGGTCCAACCAAAGGGAATCCCCATGAAGTCGACTGACCAAGAACTTTGTACATCGCATTACCTCACCAGTGGTGCCAATCATAGGCAAGTCCTGTAGAAGGAGAAGGGAAGACTGTTTCAATTGACATAAAACATTTCTGACTTTCATGGTGGAATGAGAATTGGGATGGGTATTTGGCTGCATGAAAATATCAGTCTAAAGCACTGGGAACACAGTAAAATCAGGCAGTTCACTATCCATAATATAAGATTTATCATACTTTCCCAACAAATCATATTGTGAGAAGATATGAGAATCAATGGGGTAGAGACTGAGAGCAGGTTTAACTGAGTGAACCATATTCACAGGGAGAAGGGTGTACACAAATCAGACTGGAGGACAGATAGGCAAAGAAGGGAGGGTGATAGCGTAGCCAAAGCAAAAACTAAGAATGCACGACGAGAAAAGATGATAACGAAGACAAGAAATGGGAAGATGTAGACCAATTGATAGAGACTTAGCCATTAGGAGTGGGAAATGCGAATTAAATTTCGAATTAATGACAAGTAATCCAGATATGTACCAAGGGATGTGGTGACGTAACATAAAATCTAACGACATAATAAAATATTATCAAGAATTGAAATATGTATTCGCTAACTAACTCTAGCATGATTGGAAACACTAACAAACATGACAAGTAATAATGGCTATGACAAGAAAAGATATGACAAAATCTCCCTGACCACAATTAGTTGTGCCGACTCATGAATGAAAAGTGGAAGACTCATGTGGAAAATACAAAATATAGAAACTGCCAGTCAGATGAAAGACTACTAATGATACGACTATCCTAACACCTAACTATGAATCTCACGAGGTGAGATCACTTTAATTGGAAGTTGAACAAAAAAAATAGGGTTACAGGTGAGGGCCATTCACCCATCTAGAAAACAGAGTTCCATCAAGCTGAGCAAGATAGACAACATAAAAATGTTTAATATCTGCAACATAGAAACAACCGAGCCAATGCATTTTGAGCTTACTAGGATGTTTATGCTATTTTCTATCATAGAGTAAGAATTGGTCACCTAAAAAGAAGGAATTCTTCTTGATGTGACAATCATGAAAAGGTTTTTGGTGCTCCTTTTCAAATTTTTGATGGAAATATTCAAGGAATCAAGATTCGTCTAGTTGCAACAACTCATTGACTCAATTAGGAAGAGATTCATTGTCCGACATCTTAGTTGCATAAGAAATAAAAACATTCGGAATAATAAACTCTACATTAACGACATCTTCTCTTCCATAGACTAGTTCGAATGAGGTATACCTATTCAGTCTCTTGATATTGGTCTTGTAGGCCCATAAGGTAGCGGGAACCCATTCATCCCAATCATCGCGATCTGTAGAACAAACATTAGTGAGCCCCTTCTCTAGAATTTTGTTAAACGCTTCAACAGTTCCATTTGCTTGCAGATGATACGGGGAGATTTTGTTATGTTGAATTATAAAATTTTACAACAGAGTATGAACTATTTCATTAATAATTTGAGAACCATGATCATTGATCAGGCCGCGAGGATAGCCAAACCAAGTAATCCTATTCTAAAAAATAAATCTAGTGGCCATATCTGCGTACAATCTTTAACTGGAGCAACTTCTACCCAATGGGTGATATAGTTTTTTGTTGTAATAATATATCGGGCATGAGAATGATGAGGAAGAGGATTAATAGGTCCAATAAAATCAACAACCCACTTTTCAAATGGAGCAAGTGCCTGTACCAGATTCAGGGGCATTTCATCATGCCGTGATGGTCAACCAACCCATTGACAAACATCACAAGTTTTGGCATACTCCTTTGCATCCTTGAAAAGAGTTTGCCACCAAAGACCAGCTTGTAAGACCTTCCGAGCAGTAGCCTTACCTCCAATGTGTCCTCCAACAATTCCAACATGGGATTCCCACAATATTCTTTCCTGTTCATGGTCAAGGACGTAGCGACATAGAATCTAATCAAGCCACATCTTATATAACCGTCATGTAATCAATTGATATTTTTCTTCTCAAACAACTAAATGATTCTTATACACTGTAGTTTAATCAGATGGACACTGACCTGTATCAAGAAAGGTAGAAATCTCTTCGAAATTGTGAGGGACAACTTTAATGTAGAAAAAATGATCATTTGGCAACTCATCATCGATCGCCCCTCCTGAATCTTTCGGCTCCAATATGGATAAATGATCCGACCCTCCATTTGACCTTCCTGGCTTGATAATGACTTCTAATATGAACTCTTGAAACAACATTAACCACCGACAAATTCTTCCTTCAAGTACAAACTTATTAACTAAGTACTTCAATTCTGGGTGGTTTGTAAAAAAGTTGAACGAGCCTCATAACAAATAATGGAGGAATTTATGAAGAGAGTATATTGTTTCTAGGGCTTCTCATTCTATGGTGGTATAGTTTTTATCTCCATTAGAAAGTTTTCTTCTTGCGAATAAATAAAGTGGCCTAAGTTGCTTTTAACCAGTTGCATCAAAATAGCATCCAAAGCAATCCTGGAGGCATCAACATGGACATGGAACTACTTGTTCCAATTAGGATAGACTAAAATTAGTGCACCAACAAGCTTCTCTTTCAGTACATTAAATGTAGCATTACATTCTGCAAACAACACAAAACACTCAGATTTTGTAAGGAGCTTCTCAAGTGGAGCCATAATGGAAGCATAACTTTGAATGAATCTTCAATAGTAACTAGTGTGTCCTAAACTAGAATGCAACTGACAAAGCGAAGTGGGTGAAGAGATATTCAATATCATTGTGACATTAGCAGGATTCACACAAACTCCCTCCTTGCAAACAACATGCCCTAATAGAGTTCCAAAAGGAACAACAAAAATTCATTTTTTTAAATTCAAGGATATCTTAAGTTTCTTGGACCTATCAAACATAACACTTAACAAACATGGATGATTCTTAAGTAAGATGTAAATGATCTAATAATCCATGTAAATTTGTAGGAACTTTTGTATATACTCATGGAAAGCATCAATGACAATGCGAGGGAAAACAAATGGGGCAGTCTTCCACCTGAAAGGCATAACATTATACTCATACGACCCCCATTCAGTGGTGAATATGGTCTTCTTCTAGTCCTCCTTAGTAATACGGACTTGGTGATATCCTGAGAATCCATGAGTAAAGGAATACGATTCATTTACCCCAACATTATCCAAGAATTCATCGCTGAATGAGGTGGGAAATGGATCATGCACACATGCATTATTGCCACTTTGATAATCAACACATACATGGCTTATCCATTCAACTTCATCCAGAGGGAATATGAGATCGACATCTAGCATCTTTTAAATCTCATTCTTGACCTTCTCCTTTACTCGTGGATTCATTCTGTAGGGCCAATGCTTAATAGGCTTGGCATTTGGCTTTAGTGCGATTTTCATTTCTCCCAGATCACCTTTAATTCTCTTCAACTCTAAGACGGAACATGGGAAGAGGTATTTATATTCTTTGAGTAGGTCGAAGATTTCCCATGTGGTCTGTTCATCCCATTAGTCCCTAATAGAGGAAAGTTTCAATTTCTCTTGGGTTCCAATACTCATCCTCTTCAATTTAAGTGGCTACAGGTGTGGGGCATCACATATAGGATCCTCCTCAATTTTTTTCCCATTCAAACTCTGTGTTAGTGGGTGCCTTAACTCTTCTAAATCATCATCCAAATCATTGTTTATTTTACCGCAAACAATGACTTCATGAAATCCTAAATCATACTGGTGCTTAGAGTCTCCATACTTGCTCCATTCTGATAATGCAATCTCTCCCAAAAAAATACACCTCTAATAGCTTTAAAAACCTTTGTTATCTTCTCATCTATAGTAGAAAAAGAGAAATATTTACAAAACTGAGATGTTAGTATATCCCAATATGTTGTCTGGTGTTTTAGCTCTTCCTATAAATTCCAGGTTTGTGAAATATTTCCCAGAGAATGAATAAACAGGTGAGTCCACATCTCAACTAATAGCCCATTAGCCCTCCATACAGAGGAACAATGCACAACATGGTCCTATGGTGAAGTGTGGCCATTATAAATTGGAATATTTCTCAACAAATTGTTCGACGGAGAGAACCAATATAACAAAACAACCTTAACAATGAATCCATTCTTATAGATGATCTTGGTGTGCTCCCCACCACCTTGCAGGAGTAACTTTCAAAGAAACACTCATTACAAGGATATTGTGACATGTTTCTATAAAAGAATTGATTTCTTTAACAAAATGTACAACAAAATTAGTACCATGAAAGATAGGATACTTGCATACCTCAATACCAATCTAGTGAATACTTCAAATAGTAGCACAATGTCGAGAGTGGAGTTCATTGGAACTCTTTTACCAGTTTTCCATTGTAGCCTCAAAGCCAACTTTAGTACTTTAGAGACTCCTCCAACTAATAGAGCCAACTATTGTGGGGTTAATGTAATCTTCTCGCTTTCCAACAATCAATTGATACATCTGGTCTACTAAACTAGAGGATTCAACATCATCCACAGGATCAGTAAACCTCAGAACTTGATATGGATCAAGAGGTTGTATAACATGCATACCATCCACTTCAAAAGTAATAGTATCCCACCTTAAATCGATGACTAAATAATTCTCAAAATCCCAATCAATTCCCAACAAAGTTGGATATGGGCCTTTATCCCCAATAATATCGATAACCTCAAAATCTGCATAAGTCTTAACACTAACTGTATCAACCTCAACATCTTCTAGTCTACCAACAAGAAGAGTGAAGTACTGGTTTTCCATCCGCAACTGAATAGGGGAATAAACCAACTTAGGTTTTCCAAGAGCTTCCCAAGTCTTTCTTGGAAAAATATTAAGATCCCATCCCAAATCCAACATGGATTCCTTGATATGAAACCATGCAATCTGAGAATCTACCCAAAACTTCTTTCTAGGCCTCTTCTTATTCCTCCGTACCTATCTGGAATGCCTCTTAGGTAGATTTGAAAAAATTGGTTCCTTATAGAACACATCATCCTTAACAATGGTCTTCAATCTCTTCCACAGTTGGCCAGTGAGTTGCTCGTCATTCATAATATGTAAAAATAACTTAAACCAATCCATTATAGGTTAGGAAGATTATGAAAAAATTTTCACCTGACATCCCTTCACTTTTTCCTGCAACTCATTGTGAGGTCCTTGTGAGGACATTAACTGATAGAAAAGTTCAGTTGCATCCATGTAATACTACTTTTGCTAGTTTGGATCATATGATTTCTTTGGAGATGTAGGATTTATAATATTTGGTTGATAAGGGACTCCAGTATGAGTTATCATCCTCTTTCCTCCTATCATAACAAAATTGATATTAGGCTGCATTGAAGGACTAGGATTCTGGGTCTCCGTGCATACTAAAATAGCCCGCTTTGCACGATTTCGTTCTTCCCATCAAGCTATAAGTTCAGGGAAATATTTTGTTTCATGCATGTTTAATCGACAATATGAACACCATCGTATTCGTGGAAAAGGAAATTCTCTCACCACATGGCCTTCTTGATCACAATTATAGCATCTAATCAGACCTCTTCCACCTATCCTTCCCCCTCTTGGAGCTCCTCCTCCTTGCCCTCGAGGAAACTCATTAACACGGAAATTAGAACTATCTAGATGGTCTTCTAAGACATCCAAGGACCAATATTGGTACTTATGATGACTAGGGGATCAACATAATTAAAAAAATAGGTTATTCATAACATTTGAATACTTCTCTAAAATAGAACACAGGCAAGGTTTCTGCCCAAAGGTTTGACATATTTCATAGTAATCATTTGTAGACATACCTGGTAGACTAGGATTCAATTGGAATTGAGTGTGACCCTAATAGAGAAGAACTCATGAAATTTGTGCAAATCCTGGACTCTGCAGCGGTTGAGGTCCCATGGGTGCACTGCATGGTGACGTTAGTCCTCTAAGTCACGAGCATTCTGTAGAATGGTTTCCTTTGACCTGACAGTGGGTTCACCAGACATGAGGTATTGCCAGATGTGCAGGATCTAGATATTTTAGACTTTCTGCCAATTTAGCAATTTTATTTTGGAGTCCAATAACAGTAGGAGCTTTCAAAGGTCCCCCAACTCTGTGATCTTGTGGATAACCTGCCATATCCTCTATTTGCATTGCTTGTTCCAAGGCATCTTGTAATGTACCATTCCTTTGATGAGATAACAAAATACTGGTCATTGGTAATAGAGCCTTGATAAAAAATTCTCTTTGGTGATGGGGGTCAATAGGGTAATATAATTTACTAATAGAATCTTTCAATCACTGCATGCATTCCCAAGCTGATTCTCTCTCTCTTTGGTGAATGTCCAATAACTCGTCCAACCCCTGTTGATTTTATTGCTGTAACTTAAACTCCTGCATAAATTCCTGCTTAACTTGGTCAATATTAGAATTAAGTTTAGCATTAATCCACTTTATGAACCACCTCAAAGCCCTATCCCGTAGTGTGGTCTAAAACTCGATGAGTTTGGTAGCATTAGGAATCTGATAAGCCTTCCAAACATCTACACACAAATACCAAATTTGCTTAACATCTTCTCCCCGATTTCCTGCAAACTTGGGGTATCTTGTAAGATCCAACTGCGACTCCCACCATGGTTGGTTGCATTGTAGAAACAAGTATAAACCTCATGAACTCGATTGAGAATAACTAATTTAACTTGATTTACTAACACCTCTAGAGCTAATGTTACCTTGAAGCGACAAGTGAACTTTAATAAACTTAAGTACCTTTGAAAAAAGAAAATATGGACTTTGATATAGCACCAGGGGAAGGTCAGGGGGAGGAGGAATAGTCATACTATTATCCTGTGAGATTCTGTGTTCTGGCGTTGACTCATCTTCAAAGAAATGCTACCTCATTACAAAATGTAAATCATCATCTACCAGTGTATCATCTTCATATGTCCTAGTAAGGTGGGGATTTGGCTCAGGTGTCTAAAATCCTTATTCATCCCCATGCATCAGAGTAACCACTCCTAATCCCTTCGCTCCACTTCCACTTCTATTGCCACTGGTCCCACCTATCATGCAAAAAAGAAAAACTCTCTCCCTTGCTCCCTTTCCTTAGCTCTGGTGTCTCCATCTCCCTCTTGCACTCTACTGAACTCCTCACAACATCACCTGTGTTGTAATTCTCTTCGTCTAACTCTAAGTTCCCGCAAATTCTTCTCACGCCACTCTTCTGCGATTCTGACCCTCCACAATGCCTTAAATTCTGTTTACTTTTGCAACTCTTCTTGACTCATTATAGGAATCCCTTCATCCTCCTGTAGCGACATGACCTCCCTTTCCCCTAATCCATTCCCCCAGTATAAGTAACTTAATCTACCATTTTATTTGGCTGGAACTTTAACAAGTTGTCTTCAACTAAGAGTATCTTAGTCCAACATAGGATTTCCTTCAGTATCTGCCCTCGTATTCCAAATTTGAATATAGCCTCTGCGTGGGAAAATGACTGATGATTTTTAGCCACAAACTCAATAATATATCCTTCAAGTGTTCCGTCAACCCAGAAATCAACGACTCTTCTCAGTTCTATATTGAGTCGATGAATATTGACCAGATATGCTATTGTCCAATCCCTACATAACCTTGGATGTATGGGATCCCTTGATTTATGGTGATATCAAGCTAGCCAATTTTCTAACTTCTTTGGAAATTCACAGCAAAATATTTCGTACAAGTCACAAGTAGGTTCAACATATAACATTTCTTCTTTTACCCAATACAAATTCTTCTACCTTAGTTGCGCTTGTTGCAAAATAAAGCGGTCAACCTTTTCATGCCACCATGTTTGGATATTCTGACGAACATACCGGGGTCACATGATCTAAATCCCCCTTAAAAAACTTGAGGTCCCCACAATGAAACCATTTGTTGGCAAGAAAATTTACTTTAAAACTGACCTAGGATTCAACCAAGGGTGCCAATAAAAAGCCTGCATAGTCTAGCACTTCGCCGACATATTCACTCCTTGCAAAGGGAAGAAGAGTCTCACCTGAGGTGAGCTAGAACCATGGAAAGATAAATGGGATTTAGGTTTGCCTATTATACAACTTGTGCAACTATCACATTATTCATTCTTAACCATTCACATTATCCATTCAATAGAAATTTAACATAAGCATACAATTTTAAAGGGGCCCATAAATTACATAGAAAAGTGCCAGAAATCTTGTCTTTCTTATATTAATCGCCATTAGAGAACAATTTCATTGTAAATAAAAACATTAAAACTCGAGGCAGTGATAGACGTGCGCGCAACATCAAAATGTATAGGAAATAAATAACTAAAACGTTAAAAATTGCAATCAAGGAGTAAAACAACTCTATGCTCAACTTTGACCCTCAGGCTTGATTTGAAATATGCAGCACTGTCTAAAATTGTTTATCACTGCCTTTTTCTTTATTTTATAACCACATTTTCTTGCTTTGATACCTCGCTCACTTGGTCCATGGTTTTCAATACCTAGGGCCATCATTCTAGTTTTCTATTTGACTGCATCAAAATATCAAAATCGGCTCCTAGTTCTGCGACATGTTCCCTTGTTTTCCACAGCGCGAGTTCCAAGTCATTTCACTACCATTTTAATTTTCCGATGCTCTGTTTCTGATAGTTTCATCCAAAATTTCCTTTGTAACTATTATCCTTAAAAAAATGAAGGACCAAACAGTGCGTTTTCCCTTTTCTTTGTGGGGTTTATCCCACTTTAGTACTAGGTCACCCACATCAAAGATATTCCACCCATTGACTTCTTATCAAAGAAATGGTTTACATGGATTTGGTGAACAACAAATCTCTCTTTAGCTTTGAGGCTCTCTTCCTTGAGTTTGAGTAAAGTGTCTATCCCGTTTGAACCAGAAGGTGAGGTCTACCTTGTGACTCTTGGGAGAGTTGCAAGGCTGAAAGATATAGGTTTGGGGGCAAGATAACTTCTTTTACGTAAACCAAAAGGTATGGCGAGGTCTTAAGGGAAGGATTAGGGGTTACACGGTCATCCCATAGTGCATCAATCAAAGCGTTATGCCAAATCATTTGGTCAGAGAAGATGGATTTATTGGTTATGCAAATAATATTTTTGCTTGTCAATTCAACCAAACCATTTCCTTGCGGGTAATAATTAGATTCATGTTTTAATACAATCCCATTTTCTAATGCGAATTCATAAAGTTTTAAGGATGAAATATAAGTCACATTATCAAATAAAAGTGGCGTTGGGATGCCAAACCAGGTTATAATGTTTTATCACAAAAATGGGATGACTTCCTGGTCATTTACTTGTCTCAAGGGAACTACTTCTGACCACAAGGTGAAGCAATCTATCGCTATTAGAATATATTGGTGTTTCTTTGACGAATGAGGGAAAATTTCCCCGTTAACATCTAGGCCCCATTGTTATAATGGTTACTCAACTGCTACTGGTAGTAGTTGGGCGACTGATCTCTAATCTCGACCAGCACACCTCTAACAAGCTAGGCACTTGGGGACATAAGTGTGAGAATATTTTAATAGAGTGGGCCAATAATAACCAACCCTCATAGATTTATACATTGTAGTGTCGCCTTCATAGTGACCACCTGCCAGTGCATTGTGCAAGTCTCTAAGTACCTTATATATATCCTGTGGCTCAAGGCATCTTAACATGACACCATTGTGGTGCTTCCTGAAAAGAAATCCATGAACTAGTTGGTTGGATAGAGATTTTAAACAAATTGACCTCCTCTGTTTATTTGATAGATGCATGGGAAAGGTTCCATGATCTAAAAATTGCCATATATTAGAATAACATGATGCTGTAGATGTGGACTGAGGAACATTTTCAACATTATACATTTATATCTCCTCCTCCCAACATGAAATATGTTGCTTGGGAGAATCTCTTGCTTCAACTATGCTTTGACCAATAAGGCCACAGATAACCATCCAACTAAATAACCATGATTTAACCGATACCTACTCCTAACCATGACCTTTTATATTATGAACTAGTATGAACTCCATATCATATTCTTGTAAACATATCATCCAATTAGCCCTTTTCTCACCTAGTTCCTATTGCACAAATAATATTCTCATCGTTGGATGAGGTACAAGTATGATCATGTGATATTTTAAAAGATAGGGTCTGAAACACTTAACTTCCTTGTATACAACATATTTTTGATGGAAGGATAATTTGATTCTAGCCCTTGTAGACTGGCACACATAAAAGTAATTGGCCACTCATTTCCTTCAATATCATTTTGAGTCAATACAGTTGCAATCGAGAAATCCAAAACAAAGGGATAAAGCATCAATTTTTTCCATAATCTAGTCTGATTAACATGGGTTCATCAACAATTTCCTATTTTATTTGAGAGAGAGCGTCCTTTTCCCATTTATCAAATTTCTTTGTTGCATCTTTCTTAATCATCTCCTATATAAGCTTAACTATCTGAGCATAATCAGAGATGATTTTTCTGAGGAAATTGATCTTTCCTAAGAAACACTGCACAACCTCCTTATTCACTAGAAATTGGGATTTTTATAATGGCTTTGATCCTCTCGGGATCAGTTTTAATTCCACTTTTTGTAATGATGTGCCCTAAGAGAGTCCCTTCTGACACATTAAAGATGATTTTCTTTGGATTGAGAGAAATACCATACTTTTGACACTACTCAAATATCTGTTTTAGATGAAGTACATGATCTGATCTCCTTTTGGAAAACACAGTAACATCATCCAAATAAAAAACTATGCTTTGACTGATAAGGCCACAGAAAGTGAAGTCCATCTCTCTTTAAAAAGTAGCACGGGTATTGATAAGTCCAAATGGCATCCTCTTGAAGGTAATTGTTACATAAAAATATCGTCACCATGACTATTTGTGGTCAGTATGGGTCTATCATCACTTATACTATCCTCCTAAGTAAGTCTCAGACCTTAGCTCTTCTTGTCAAGCTTTGAAAATGAGAGAAAGACATTAAAAATCAATAAAGCTCTGGTTCTGCACTTTCTCTCACTTTTGCTTGCGGGCCCGCACCCTTTGTTCATATTACCTGCGTATCTGCACACTCTGTCTGTAAAGGGGTGGGTGCGTACCCCTGTGAAAGTCAAAAGGGCGCAAGTTTATTCTAAAAAACTCACATTGGGTTAATTCTAGATGATTCTAGAAGGAATTTTGACGTGGATTGTTTGCTGCAAGATGGTTCATGCATCCCAAAAGAGAAGGAACTAATCCCTTGATAAGAGGAGCTATCCCTTTGAAGGAGGGCTTTATCCCTTTGAAGGAGGACCTAGTAACTTCCCTCCATTGCACTATAAATTAAGGCATTGGGCTGGTTGCTGGGGAGGTTAGAAGCTGAACATTTTTAAGGGTAAATGCTGATGGAATTAGGATTTCCTAGTTAAGCTTGAGAGGAGAGATCACATACCTTTTGGCTTCATTGGGAAGTGAGTGAAACTTGTCAAAGTAGAGGAGACTTCTTGTTGGACCCTGGGAGGAGCTTGTACAACATCAAGGCACAGGTTGTAAAGTTCTTCTTTGATTTGAATTAATACAATCAGATTCATTTTTCTCAACAAATTGTCTTATGTGGTTTGTTTCATAAATTCCTTGATCATTATGATGGATATGCTTTATGACGTTGGCCTTTCAGGTGCTATTTAATTTGTTTGCTTGTTTGTGTTTGTAGACTTGGTACAAGGGAGCTGATTTGGACCAAAGGAGCGAGGCTTCCACAAACTTGCATTGGATCCAAGGTAGGCCTATAACACTTGTTTGCCTTTGTTTTTAATTGCATATTTAGAGAAAGATGGTTTTTGATTCGCTTGCTTGTCACTAGATATATTTAGATACTAGGAAGGTCGATCTTGTTCGCAACCTCGACTCGTTCTGTGTGACAAATTGGCGACCATACTGGGAACTTGATTGTTTTCCTTGTTTTGACTTTGACCTGAGAAACTGTGTTTTTGTTTCTGTTTTTGGCTTGTTGTGAGTGGAATTGGGTGGATTTAGTAGATCTAGGATTATTTTTGGTTTTCATAACTTTAGGAGAAGTCCACACCCTATACCTGTAACACAGTACGTACTTATACGCATGTTTTCTTTGCACACAGAGCGTGCACGCACCTGTGTGAATTGTGGGCCTGCGAACCCTGGTAAAATTTTGAAAAACTTAAGATTTGCTCTTTCAGACATTTTAGTATTTGTTTAGATGTTGTTATCCCCTACCCGGACCTACATGTGACTTGTTAAGAACTTTCCTTGGTTTAGTTCCATTGGTGTTAGGGTTTTAGGTGAAATTCCTAGAAGTTTTGGTTGCCGGCCTTGATTTTCATTTTGGTCGTGTAGTAGCTCAGAGCTTAGAAGCTGTAGAAGCCTCAGATCACCTCGGTTTTTACTGGCCTTCTTATGAGTCTGACCATTTGCAAAATCTACCTTTGTTGAGGAATCCATCTTGTGTTTTCTCTTTGCGAAACTTTGAAAAAGCTTGTGTTAAAAGTTTGGATTTCATTTTTACAAAAGAAAACAAAAATTGGTTGTTTTTTGACTGATTTGTGATTCTAGACAAGTTAGTCCTTGGTTTGCTTATCACCAAGTAAAACGTCCTTGAAAAAGACATCTTGTAAGCTTTTACTTCAAATAGTTTTTATAGTTTATAGATCTCAAGATTTACTTTATCCATAGTTTTGAGTGTGTTATAAAAATAAAAAAATCTCTTTTGAAAAAGTTTGTTTTTTGTAGTATTTGAGCGTTTGAAAGAAAAGGGAAATATTTGTGAAAATAACTCGTTGTCTCGTTTTGAGTGCATTGGAAAAGACAAAAACTCTTCTTTTAATTTGTTTCTTAAGAAAGATTTGTGTTTACACGCATTTGCATTCTCAAACTCTTTCCTAGCTAGAAGTTCATTGAAGAGAAAAGGTTGCTTAATCATCTTAAGTGCATTTTTTAGTGATTTCGAGTCGAGTCTTCACACCACGAGTTTCATCTCCGCACCTCTTGACTTAAATAAAAACCAATAAAAATAACGATTAAAGTAAAATCAATCTAGTAATCTTTTTATTTCTAGGGCTCTATTACACCAACATAGCTTAGGCTAGTGTCTTGGAGTAGGGAGTAATCAACTCTCCAAGACAGTAAAACAAACAAGTAGCTGTATCTTGCGGTAGGAGAAAATCCAACTATTGCATCTATGCTCTGGGAAAGCTCATCTTAAAGGAGAAGCACAAGATCATGTCTGAACCAGTGTGGGAATCAATCCTTCCTCATTGGGAACGACGCCAGATATCCACGTATTAAAAATGGTACACCTTGGATTAACCATTGTCGAGGAGCCTAGGGTCACTTGTTGGAAAACCTTGGATTATGTCAAGAAGCCTTCAAGGGGATTGAACTTGCTACTCTGCCCTTGCGTGCGTATCAGATCGTAGACTGTTCCCCTAGGTATATTTGTTTCCGTTGGTAACCATAGTGACCATATTCTATAGGGTTCTTCCTAAGGTGACAGTGGTGGGAAGATCCCAATGTACCTGGAGCAGACGTCGACAAGACTCACTTGGATTTTTTGGGGGGTTCTCTTCACTCGAGACGGTTTAGTGGAAGAACTTGTGCCAATATATTCATTAAGCAGGTTGCCGGGGTAACTGTTCCAACCACTATTTCTATATTGAACTCTACGATGTTGGATTTCATCACCAACTAGTGTTTTCAGTACGGAAAGTTCTGTTTGTGTGTGGTTTGATATCCTAGATTCTTTAGGCATGTGATTCAATTTGTTTGGTTCTTTAGAGGCTTTAGGTGGTTTTCATTGAGATTTTACTTTGTTTTCATGTGAAGTAGTTAAATTTTTTTAACCGTGGTTGAATTACCGAGGAAGTCTCGTAGATTTCGGGGCCAACCTCTTGAGTTTTCCCCGAGCCAGCCTAAAGGGCTACGAGCCCTGGTAACTCCTAGAGAAAGTAGAGTTGGGTCACTTGAAGAAGGAGAGTCTTCTTTGGTGGTACATCCTGATTTTCAAGCTTTAGTAGCAGATTATAGTACACAGTCTGTGTCTGTTTATGAAATTACTGGTAGTGTTTCATCTACTAGTGATATAGGTGAAGAACCTGAAATATCTGAACCTGAATCTGAAATTGCTACTACTCCAACATCAGGGTTTGCCTCTCCAGCTTCTAGTGGTACTAGTTCACCTAGGGTAGAAAGAATAATTACCCAAAATCTTCCTTCTGGACTAATAGCTATTGAAGAACTTGCTATTCCAGAAAAAGAAGAAGGCATCCCTATTCCTGAAAATCGACCTGTTATAGAACTTAGGGAGCGTGAATCAATCTTTTACAGTCCACCTAGGAGTACTGCTTGGTATCTTTCATTGACTAACTTTTTGGAAAACTCGGGACTAAGTTTTTCACCACCTCATATTTCTTATCACCCAACACCTAGGGGTTACTATCCTCCGTTAAATATGTCAAGACAGTCGTCCATGTTTTCTCAATATCCGGAAGCCTTTTTGTATGGCGGTCCTTCTGTTCCTGCTGGGTATCAGTCACTTTCTGGTACTTTTTCGGGAGCATCTCCTCAACCTATTGAACAAGGGTTATTAACTGGAAATAATGGTACTAAGTCATTGAGTGTAGAAGCTATTCTCATGATGTCGGGTACTATTCCCAATCCTCAACCTCAAGGTGGCCAGTCACCGCCTGGGGGGCAGCCTCAAAATCCTCAAGTATCGCCTGGGGGGAAACCTCAAGGTACCCAGTTTACACCTGGGGGGCAACCTCAAGGTACCCAGTTTGTGCCTGGGGGGCAACCTCAAGGTACCTAGTTTGCGCCTGGGGGGAAACCTCAAGGACAGTACATACCTATGGGACAGTACATTCCTCAAGGTCAACCCAAGACTCAATATGTACCTCAAGGTCAACCCCAGACTCAATGTGTACCTCAAGGTCAACCCCAGTATCAATATGTACCTCAAGGTCAACCCCATTATTAGTACGTGCCTCAGGGTTATCAACCCCAAGGTCAGTACCCAACCCAAGATTACCAACCACCTTCCGGTCAATCATATTTTCAAGGATCTGGAAATGTACCATTGAATTATCAACCCTACCGTCAACCTAGTTATGGTCTTCAATATTCTCAACCTGTTATGGGTCTGTACCCCGGAATGAACTTAGTGTGGGATCCATTTCAATCCCAACAGGTCTTGCAATCGAATGTGCAATTTTCATCTCAAACTGGACAACCCTTGGTTTTTGGTTCACCCTAGCAACCTGTCCAGTTTACTGTTCAAACTTCTGCACCTTCTGTAGTTTCTCAGCCTGGGCCTAGTACTCCATGTACTCCGCCTCAAACGACTACTACAACTGCTGCAACATCTGTTTCATCTACCCACCTACTTCTGGAGTATCGAAAACTCCGGTTTCTACTGTTCCTGTATCTACTCCTTAGACATCTTTACCTTAGTCTGGACCCATGATCCACACTTCGGTTCAGATGCCTGTAGGACAACCTGGTTTAAGTACGGTTGGCACTAGTCAACCTCAATTTATTCAAAAACCGTACCAAGGACAGTACCAATTCGGTCCTGCTGTGCAACAGCCAGTCTATCAGTATCAACCGTACCTTGGGTATACATATCAACAACCTCAACAACCCCAGTATGCTCTGGTTAATCCCAGTTTTCCAGGAGGATATAATATCCCAAATGCAATTCCATTCCTAGTTATCCTGGATATCCTCCTCCTGGGACTAGTCTGACAACCCAAAATTTTAGGGACCCTAATCCTCAGTTACCATTTATCACAACTTTGGACTTGCCTGACTTGACGCGCCTTACGAACAATCCAATTAACTATCTTCCGTTTTGGCCGCCAATGCCGAATAAGTTGCCTAGTGATATTCCTAAGTTTGAAGGTAAATCAGGAGAGGACCCATCTAACCATGTGATGACTTATCACCTCTGGTGTGCGTCTAATTCCATTTCAGACGATTCAATATGTTTAAGACTTTTCCAGTGCACTCTAATTGGTCTTGCGGCCAAGTGGTACATTGAGTTACCACGAGCCACTTTTTATAACTTTAGTCAGTTAGCTACTTGGTTTTTAACTCATTTTCAATTTCCAGTCAGATATGACAATGGCACGGAATTATTAACTTCATTAAAGTAGTCAATGTCTACTTACATTTTAGATCACATTCATGAATGGAGATGTCGACGACATTTAGTGAAAGTTTTTATCCCGGATCAGATCTTAGTAGAGTGGTTTGTAAATTCTTTATTGCCCAAGATCACTGAGGATGTAGCTAAGGCCAGAGTCGTTACTGAGGAGCAAGTAATTGCTTAAGCACAGTACCTTGACTTAGTTTATACTCAGTCATGTACGTTACACGAAAAAATCCCCGATCTTCCCAAGCAAAATCAAATCGCTGCAGCTCCTTCAGGGTCTCATGCTGCTGATGGTATGATTGGTGTGGTTAATACCAAAATTAAGAAGAAGTCTTCCAAGAATTCTTCTCCTATCATAACCTTGCCAGATTCCCCGACAGGAGATTCTTCCGTAGAACTCTCCGCCGATATTCATGTTGTAGAGTCAACTACAGCCAAATCAAAATCTAGTGGTAAGAAGAAAGGGAAGAAGAAGAATAAAACATATAAGAATTCAAAGGAGAAACCAGAAAAAGCGGAATCAATTAATGAGAAATGAAAACCTCATTATCCTTGTCTCAATTGTGACGAAGAGCATTTTACAAGAGACTGCCCTCATCGTGCAGAGTTTGTGAAAATTGTCAAAGGTTCCCAAACTCCTGCTGTTTTGAAGGATCCTTGTAGAGCCTCTAACCTACACCTCATCATCTACTATTATCTACTGTTTTTTTCATCACCTATCTCTCTCCTTTACCTCATTTTCCATGTAAAACCACCCAGATCATTACATTAGATGTCATTAAGCATGATCAAGTGAGCTTTGCTAATGTGTGACTGTTTTGTTTAGATTTTGACATATTTACAGGCATTCCGCAGCTCTCTGCCAATTCCGCAGCTATCTGATGATTCCGCAGCCATCTGGAGATTCCGCAGCCTTTTTGTTGTTCTCAAGGTTCCACGTGTCATTTTGCCAAACGAGCCACATGGGTACTTAGGTATCAAGGTGCTCGAGGTTCCTGTGCCATTTGTTCAATCATCCATGTCATCCATACCTCCGGTCAAACAGGGGCAAGATCCGGTCAACGAAGGCAGCTAACGGTGATGCGTGAGCTGTTTGGTCACGTCAGCTCAGACGGTGGCTTGCCCGTGTTTTGCAGGACGTGGGGAACATAATCTAAGTTTGGATTTAATCCCCATGACGACCAGGACCTCCATCTCACCCACGCAGGCTCATGACGTGTCTATTTAGTTTTTATTGCACATGACAGTTTGTTATTTTCCGTTTCTAGCAGCACGCATAGGCTATCCTTCAGATGCCTATAAATACTTGCGTCTGCGTACGCTTATGTTAACTTTTACTTGCTGTATTTTTATGAACTTGTTGTAATTTTTGAGCATTCCCAAGACTCTGTTTTTATAGTGCTGTTCTAGCACTCTTTACTGTGAATTTCTGCACATGGAGTAATAGAAGCAGTGCTGTTTTGGAGCTTTCAACACTTTGAGTCTTCTTTGGGTTATGTGAATGGAGGGCCCCTGTTCATATTAGCCTTGTATAGTATTTTCATGTTCATCATTTTCTTTTCTTGATCTATGTACAGCATAATTCACTTCATTTTAATTCATTTTGAATCCTTTCTTTTAAGCTGATCAACATTGCTCTTTTGCAGGTTTCTGACCCGGGATTATTTGTGTGTTTATGTGTTTGCTTTGTATCTAGTGGTAGTTTCAGTTGATAGATTCAAAGTTGCTGTCTTTTTACTTTATTTCCATAGCTAGTTTTTAGTTTTAATTCTCAAAACTGTCTGCTAATATATGAATGGTCTCTTACTATAAATTGTTTATCTCTTAGAGATCAGAATACTAATCACTTGCAGCTGGCTTTGGGTGCTTTCTAGACTAATCCTTAGCTACTCTCTAATCGTGCTTTACACAGTACCATGTGATATAGGCAGAGAGTTAGAAAGAGCAAAAATATTATCACTAGTCTTTAAAGTAGATTTTTCTCATTTTTATCATTTCTTAGACTTACCTTTAGCTACTTCTTAATCGTGTCTTACACAGTACTATGTGTTAGAGGCAGAGAGTTAGGAAGAGATAAACTTTATTATTGGTCTTTTAAGTGATTTTCTTATTTTTGCAGCAGCATGAATGGTGTCTAATGCCATTAGAAGAGTGGTTCTTTGCTTTCAGTTTATTTTAATTCATTTCCTTCAAAGTCTCCCTTTTCAGCAAATAGTTAGAAACCACTAATCACACACCCTCACTCATTTAGAATTCACTCCACACACACCATCACTCATTTGTTTATAAATACATCACTCCATCGTAGGAAGATAAATTAATCACAAACAACACCCCCCAACCGACAAAAAGCTCTAAGAGGTTGCTTAAGTACATATAGTACACCTTCACTTCATCAGCTTACGAGCCCCGGGTTGACAATTAATGATATCAATTTAGGAATACTAAATTGACAAAACATTTTGGCGCCATTGCCGGGGAAGTGAAATTAAGTAGCCATATTCTTAAAAAAAAAAAAAAATAACAACAACATAAGATTTCAAGGAAAGGAGTTGATAACCTATCAAAGTATGCTCTCCTCTTGCACTGCAAAGTGATCTGGAGGATCAGAAAAGAGAAAGTTATTGATTTGATAGTTTCTTAAGTATGCTCTCTTCTTGCACCTAGAGTGAACTGTAAGATCAGAAAAAGAACTATTAACTTGACTTGAAGAAAATAATAAAAATGACATGCATAGAGCTAGAGATTCTAGAGGAAGGTTTTTAGCTAGAGCTCGAGGTTCAATTTTTACAAGTCCATCTGCTTCAAGGGATAGACAAGAGACACTTCCCTTATCTCCAACTGACACTCCTAGTCTTAGAATTCCTGGAATTCAAGAGCCAAGAGTTGACTCTCCTACACCGTTTGAACTAGGAGGAGATTCTTCCCTTTCTCCTACAGAAAGACCAATTGTAATTGAGGAAGTAGAATCATCTGAGGAAGAAGGAGAAACCTCTTCTCGTTCACCTTTTGTAGAAGAAACAAAAGATTTTGAAATCTCTAGGAGAACCATCATGGCAGAGGAAGAAGTAGGTGGTAGAGGTAGAGGTAGAGGAGGAAGAGGAGGAAACAATGGAGGTGGTAGAGGTCCCATTGGAGGAGGAAATAGAGATGGCGATCACTCATTTGGGTTCCCTATCGTTGATGAGGATTCCAGAGCCACCATGAAAAACATATCACCATCTGTCCTCCCTAACTTCCATGGGTTAAGATCTGAAGACCCTGAAACATTCTTATTTGAGTTTGAAGTGGTGTATCGAACTTATGACT